>PVKA01002983.1:0-116238 GCA_004027165.1 Ctenomys sociabilis | reverse complement strand
CAATCTCTTTCCTCTGTGGCTCCATAATCTCCTTGGTCAGAAAATTTGGAGCTCAACTGAGTTTCATGATGTTGCATTACAGGTTCTCCTATGTCCTAAGTCTTCGCTGACCTTGAAAGGCTAGGGCCAAAATGTTGGCTGGCCTTGTGGCTCTTCTATTTCTCCAACTTTGATCTGTGAACATAGGTTGTTAACCATCCAACAGAAAAGCTCATTAGTATCCTGCAGCATATGCCATTCACTTTGCCTTATCTGATTCAATTGTTTTTAGTTGTTGTACGCTTCCAGTTGTATTTCTGCTTTTCACTTCTTATACTAGGGAGACTATACAATATTTACAAATGTGTGTCTGGTTTATTTCATTTATGAGTATATATTCAAGTGGCATCCACTTCAGTGTAAATGCTTCAAGCTTATCATTCTTAATAGCTGAGTAATACTCCATTATATAGAAATAGCACATCTTTTTCAACCATTCCTCATGGGATGGACATCTTGGTTGTTTCCAAGATTTTGCTATCACAAATTGCACTGCTATAAACATAGGTACACATATATCACTATGATACAATGTTTTCAGTTCCTTTGGGAAAATTCCCAGTAGGGGGATAGCTGGCTTGAATGGGATTTCTAGTCCTACTCTTTTGAGGAGTCTCCACACTGACCTCCGCAATGGTTGTACCAGTCTACATTCTCACCAGCAGTGGAGAAGTGTTCCCTTTTCTCCACAACCTCTCCCACATTTGTTGTTGGTTGATTTCCTTATGATAGCCATTCTTTCTGGAGTGAGATGGTATCTCAGTGTTGTTTTTATTTGCATTTCACAGATGACTAGCGATGTGGAGCATTTTTTCATATATTTATTCGCTTCTTAGTTTCATCCTCTGAGAAGTATGTATTCATCTCAGATGCCCATTTCTGGATTGGGTCTTTAAATTTGAGGGCCCTGTTATATCTTAGTTCTTTATATATTCTAGATAGCAGACTTCTGTCTGATTGCTAATTAGTTAGGATATTTTCAAAATTCGTGGGTTGTCTTTTCACTCTGTTGACAATTTCTTTTGACATGCAGAAGCTCCTTAAGAGTTGATCCCAGTTGTTGATTCTTTCAAGTGCTTCCCATGCGAATATATGTTTGTTCATGAACTGTTTACCTACCCCTATGTCTTCAAGACTTCCTCCTACTTTCTCTTCCAGGAGATTGAGTGTTTCTGTTTTAACGTTTAGATCTTTAATCCATTTTGACTTTAACTTAGTGCATGGTGATAGAGCTGGGTCAAGTTTTAGTTTTCGGCATGTACAAAGCCATGTTTTCCAGTACCATTTGTTAAAGAGGCTGTCTTTCTTCCAGTGAGCTTGTGTAGCCCCTTTGTCGAATATCAGCTGGCTGAGTGTGATCATAGATGCCTCTGCATCTTCTAATCTATTCCAATGATCCTCAGGTCTATTTTGTTGCCAATACCATGTTGATTTTATCACAGTGGCTTCGTAGTATAATTTCAAGTCAGGAATTGTGATGCCTCCTGCCTTGTCTTTATTGGCCAAGATTGCCTTTGCTATTCTAGGTCGTTTGTGGTTCCAAATAAATTTAAGGAATGATTTCTCTATGTCTTGGATGTATGTTGGTGGCAGTTTGATATGGATTGCATTAAATCTGTACAAAAATTTGGGGAGTATGTCCATCTTCACGATGTTGGTTCTTCCTATCCAGGAGCATGGAATATCTTTCCATTTTCTGAAATCCTCTATAATCTCTTTTCTTAGGGTGTTGTTATTTTCCATGAAAAGATCTTTGACTTCCTTGGCTAAGTGAATCCCAAGGTATTTCATTTTCTGTGGTGCTATTGTAAAAAGTATTGTTTCTATTGTTTCCCTTTCAGTGTGCTTGTTATCTGTGTAGAGGAATGCTATTGACTTTTGAGTGTTGATTTTGTATCCTGCTCTACTACTGAATTTCTGTATCAGTTCTAGTAGCTTCTTGGTGGAATTTTTGGGGCCTTCTAAGTAAAGTATCATGTCAACTGCAAATAGTGATAATTTAACTTCTTCTTTACCTATTATTATTCCCTTTATTTCTCCCTCTTTTCTAATGGCTGTTGCTAAGGATTCCAAGACTATATTGAATAGGAGCGTTGATAGAGGACATCCTTGTCTTAAACCTGATTTAAGAGTAAAAGATTTCAGTTTTTCCCCATTTAGGATTATATGAGCTTTTGGGTTGTCATAGATGGCTTTTATCAAGTTAAGATAGAGTCCATCTATTCCAATTTTCTGTAGGACCTTGAACATGAATGAGTGTTGGACTTTGTCAAAAGCTTTCTCTGCATCAATTGAGATGATCATGTGGTTTTTAGATTTCAGTCTATTAATATAGTGTATTACATTTGTAGATTTTCAAATATTGAACCATCCTTGCATCCCTGGGATGAATCCTACCTGGTCATGGTGTATGATCTTTTTGATGATTTGCTGTATTCTATTTGCCAGGATTTTGTTGAGTATTTTTGCATCTATGTTCATGAGGGAGATTGGCCTGTAGTTCTCCTTTTCAGTTGTGTCTTTCCCTGGTTTTGGAATCAGTATTATACTTGCCTCCAGAAATGATTTTGGGAGGACTGTTTCCTTTTCAACTTCGTGGAAGAGTTTGTTGAGTGTGGGGATTATATCTTCTATAAATTTCTTGTAGAATTCAGCTGTGAATCCATCAGGATCTGGACTTTTTCCCTACTCTTTTCTTTATAGGAAATGTAAACATAATGTGGATAAGAGTATATAAAAATCACAGAGAAAAGTAGTTCTTAATTTATTCTCAAACTGGCCAGGAGGGCTGGGAAGATGGCTCAGTAAAATAAGTGCTTCTCTGGCAAGCGCTAGGGTCTGAGTTCAATTCCCGTTTCCACCAAAACAAAAAACAAAACGAAACAAAAAAAATTAATTTGTGTGTTTAAAACAAAAATGGGCAGGAATGAGATGAAGACCCAAGGAAATAGTTCAGAGGAGATTTCCAGGTGAACAGCCTTCATGAGAAGTTGTTTAGTTTTGTCTCAGAAGGAGAAGACCTATGGATTACCTTAATAGTATACATGGTTACTTGGTATGGGTGAGGCTTATTGTCTTTTTTTTTTTGTTGTTTTTTGAAAAAATACTTTTTTAAAAGAATTGAATTTAGGTAACATGTACTACAAGAAGGATTTTTTTCAGTGCTGAGGATTAAATCCAGTGCCTTTCACCTGCTAGACAGGCAATCTGTAACTAAAATACACCTTCAACTCAAGAGATTTTTGACAATAAGAATCCTCTAATAAACACTTCAGTGGATTCCTTAAAAATGTTGGAATCTTCCATCAGAGTTTTCTATAAATTCTGGGATAGGGATCAAAATTTTCATCCTTTGCTACTGATCAATTTCGTAGTCTTAGGTAAGTGATTTAGCCTCTCTGCATCTTGACTTTTATTTATAAACTGGCTTTGAACTAACAAATGACGCTTGATTCTTGGCTACATTCTCATTTGCTAGGGTGATTTCTATCTCAATTCAAGGAGAGGAGCTAGATTTCACTGCTACGTTATAATGATCTTCCTCTTAAAGCACAAAATGCATCACTCTTTTTTATTGTTCCAGTAGCACTCTGAAATAGAAAAACACAAAGCACCATTTTTTTGTAGTCATATAGCAAACACATATTTACATTCAAAGGTCAAATTTCTCCATTGTTTGAACTTTGAATGGTCTGTGGAGAGTGTTAGCCAATTTCTTAAAGCTCTTTACAACTGTCTTTAACTTCAGCGTACACAGTGTAAGGTATAGGCCTAGCTGTTAGAAAGTCTCGGTTTTCTTTTATCACTTGAGAACGAGTGAAATAAAAATTTTTCTTAAATCGCTTTGAGCTTGTGTGATTGTGACATTTATTTGAGCTAGCACACTGCAAATATAGTCATCCCTCTGTATCCATGGGAGATTAGTTCTAAGATTTCCCTGCCAAATCTCCAGGTGCTCAAGTTTCTTAACAGAAAATGGCACAATATTTTCATAGAACCTATGCATACCTACCAGTATACTTTAAATTATTTCTAGATTAGACATAATACCTAATGTAACATAAATGTTCTATATAGTTATATAGTATCTTTTAAGGAATAATGAAAAAAGTCTGTGCATGTCAGTACAGACATTTTTTCTCATATATTTTTGATAAATGGTTGAATCTATAGATGTGGACATCATGAATATGTAGCACTCACTGTATATTTCTGCAAAGATCAACTTAGACCAACCACCATTTATTGATCAGCTTCATATTGAGAGCACAAGGTTCATGCTTCATCAGGTTCTGGGGAAACTTAGAGGCTAGTAGAAGTCAACAACCTCTTCAGAGATAACTTCACTGATAGATGCCATGTGCAGGAACAGAGGTAAATATACTGGCCCTGAGGTGCCAAAAAGGGAGCATTCAAGACAACTCTGGGGTTTAAAGAGAGCTTCCTAAGGGTTGGCCAAATAGCTCAGTGGATTAAAGCTCCTGCAAGCAGGTGCAGGGGCCTGGGGTTCAATCCCCCAGGCCTACTGTGCCAGCCCTGTCCCTGGAGCATGCTGAAATGGCAATAGTCTGGAGGTGGTGGTGCACACCTGTAATCCTAGCTCTTGGGAGGCTGTAAACAGGTGGATTACTATGATTCTGTTCTAGTACTGAGACACCGAATACTCTGTAGACCCTTCCCTAAAAATACAAAAGTAAATAAATAAATAAATAAATAAAAATAAAGAGAGCTTCCTAGAAAGTAGGACATTGAAAACAGATAACAGAACATGAGCAAGAAAACATTTTGGTTTTCTGTTGCCATAAGAAAATATCCAAGATCAGGTAAAAGGAAAGAAGTTTATTAAGCTCATGGTTCTTTTTTTTCTTTTTTCTTTATTTATTTTTATTTTATTGAAGAACAAAAATCAGTGAGACAGTTTCAAATCAAATTGGCAGGATAGATTCAATAATTAATGCATTGCATATTATTTTCGCAGTGATTTTTTGACATACAAGGCACAATCTTGATATTCTACTAACAAACATTATTAGAGCACATGTCTCTAATCAATGAATTAAGAGGATGTAGCTGTATACTTATCTTATTTTTTAAAGCTGAATTGTAGTACAGTTTCAATAATCAACACTTTCTGCCTTGCTATCTTCTCAGCAGTTGTCCATAGCACAAGAAGCTGACAAAATATCCTGTCCAAACACTACTGCAAATCCTGCCGCTCACAGAATTATACAGAAGTACTGAATATTCATATCAACTGTACTGGCCATACAAACACAGAATGGTTCTTCATTTGCATCCCCCTTTCTTTGTTTAGTTCTCTCAAAGATGGGCATTCCATTGTCATTCAATTATTGTAGGTGCATGAACTCAACGAAACAATCACAGTCCAGGAGTCAACAATAATAGTGGGTTATCTGAAGAAGTTGTTGACTATAGCCATTTACAGCTCTGCTTATTATTATGGTTTTATTTCATATACCTCATTTTTATTCTTTTCTGCTGGATGGTTAAGACCAAGATAAAGCAAAAACTATATAACAAAAAATGTAGATTTTGTATCTGAAGAGATCAGTCAAATTCTCTCAGGGTTTATCCTATATTCCTGTTCCTCACTCTGTAGATCCTTTGTCAGTGTCATCCATGTGGATGAGTCACGGCCATTGCTTGACCAGTTTACTCTCTGTGAGAACCTGAGAGAAAGTTTTCTCTCCATGTGACTCTCCTCAGGCACGCTACAGATCATCAGTCTCTTTCCTCTTTGGCTCCATAATCTTCTTGATCAGAAAATTTGGGGCACAACTGAGTTTCATGATGTTACAGTACAGGTTCACCTATGTCCTGAGTCTTCACTGATCTTGAAAGGCTAGGGCCAAAATGTTCGCTGACCTTGCTGCCCTTCCATTTCTCCAATTTTTGATCTGTTAACCATCCAGAAGAGAAGCTGATTAGTACCCTGCAGCATATGCCGTTCAGTTTGCCCAAACTATCTGACTAAGTTCTTTTTAGTTGTTATGTGTTTCCATTTGTATTTCTTCTTTTGACTTCTTATACTAGGGAGACTATTTGATATTTGCACATGTGTGTCTAGTTTATTTCACTTATGAGTATATGTTCAAGTGGCATCCACTTCAATATAAGTGCTTCAAGTTTATCATTCTTTATAGCCGAGCAATATTCCATTGTACAGAAATACCACATCTTTTTCTTTTCTTTTTTCATAAGAAATTATAGTTTATTAGCAGAGTCTTATTCATGTATAATATAATGGAAAATAATAATATGAAAATTAACTGATCAATACATACATAGTGAATTATTAGTCTCAATTGTGTTGCCCTTCTAGTAGCAATGTGCTCATATGCCAGAAAGGGTATGGAGTTTGGGCAATTCTGTGCTTTCATCAATGGATACGGATTCTCCTGTCGCCACCTCACCAGAACTGGGATTACAAGTTTGTGCCACCATGCATCATTTTCAGTGGCTGACTAGGTGCATCTGGAGTTCCAGTGGTACTGGGGATCAAACTCAGGTCCTTGTGCTTGCCAGTGTAGACCACTGAGCTGTCTCTCCAAACCTGACCAGTGGGTTTTAGAGGATGATGCAATCAGAGGCTTGCAATGTGTATGCAAATTTGAACTTGCATTTTTGAGTTTTTATATTTCACTCAGCTTAAAATCTTCTCCGGACATGTGTTGCTGCAAGTAATGAAGAGGTATATACAACTGACCAAGAACCAGCTACAATTTGAACACAAGTTCAACAAATCCCAGCAAACAGCAGAATGGTGAGTGATGATATATTTCATATTCTCTGTTCAAAAAATATTTTTAATTATCTATTGTGCAAGGATTTCATATATATATATGAAATCACGTTAGGATGTATACTAGACATCCCACATACAACACAAGCTCTTGTGTTTACAACTATAACCTCAAGCAAAGAAGATTCATACATTTTGTATAATATTCCAAAATGCTTTCAAACCACCAAGAAATGAACATACCGAGCAAGTTGTTTTTAGTAAAATGAAGAAATACCACATCTTCTCAACCATTCCTCATGTGATGGACATCTTGGTTGTTTCCAAGTTTTGGCTATCACAAATTGTGCTTCTATAAATATAGGTGCACATATATCATTATGATATGATGCTTTCAGATGCTCTGAAGAATTTCCTAGTAGGGGGATAGGGGACTTGAGTGGGATTTCCAGTCCTACTCTTTTGAGGAGTCTCCATACTGACCTCCACAATAGCTGTACCAGTCTACATTCCCACCAGCAGTGGAGAAGTGTTCCCTTTTTCCCACATCCTCTCCAACATTTGTTGTTGGTTGATTTCCCTATGATAGCCATTCTTTCTGGAGTGAGATGGTATCTCAGTGTTGTTTTAATTTGCATTTCATAGATGGCTAGCAATGTGGAGCATTTTTTCATATATTTATTTGCCTCTTTAATTTCATCCTCTGAGAAGTATGTATTCATCTCAGATGCCCATTTCTGGATTGGGTCTTTAAATTTGAGGGCCCTAGTATATCTTAGTTCTTTATATATTCTAGATAGCAGACTTCTGTCTGATTGCTAATTAGTTAGGATATTTTCAAAATTCGTGGGTTGTCTTTTCACTCTGTTGACAATTTCTTTTGACATGCAGAAGCTCCTTAAGAGTTGATCCCAGTTGTTGATTCTTTCAAGTGCTTCCCATGCGAATATATGTTTGTTCATGAACTCTTTGCCTACCCCTATGTCTTCAAGAGTTCCTCCTACTTCCTCTTCCAGGAGATTGAGTGTTTCTGTTTTAATGTTTAGATCTTTAGTTCATTTTAACTTTTAGATAAGGGGGTGTTAAGGTCTCCTGCAAGATTGTGGTCTTGAATGTTAGATTTTTCATGTCCATTAAAATTTGTCTTACATAGTTGGGTGCTCCTGTGTTTGGTGCATAGATATTTACGAGTGTTACCTCTTCCTCTTGCATTTTTCCCCTAACCAATATATAGTTGCCTTCTTTGTGTTGTTTGTTTATTCTTGGTTTGAAGTTGAGACTGTCTGAGAACAGAATTGCGCCACCTCCGTTTTTCTGCGGTGCTTCAGCATGTAGTATTGTTTTCAGTCCTTTAATTATAAGCTTATGAATGTCTTTTTGCATTAAGTGTGTTCCTTGTATATAGCGTATTGTTGGATTTTGTTTCCTAATCCACTGAGCCAGTCTATTTCTCTTAATTGGTGAATTGAGTTCATTTACATTGATGGTTATAATTGAAATGTGTTGACTCATGATTTTCATGATATTTACCTGCCGTTGCTTACTCCTTTGTATCCTGTGTTTAATTGTTTGCTCTGTTTAGTGGGTTCCTTCCATTCTCATTTGTGGCATTCTGGTCATTGTGATCTCTCTCTAGGACATCTTTTAGTAGCCTGTGTAGGGATGGCTTTGTCATCATGAAATTCTTTAGTTGTTCTTTGTTGTGGAAGTATTTCACTTCTCCATCAAACTTGAAAGAGAGTTTTTCAGGGTATAGTAGTCTGGGCTGGAATTTATTTTCACACAGGACTTGAAGAACTATGCTCCATGTTCTCCTTGACTTCCTGGTTTGTGTAGAGAAGTCAGCTGTAATTCTGATGGGTTTTCCTTTGAATGTAATCTGCTTCTTTTCTCTAGCAGCTTTCAATATATTATTCTTGTGTTGGATATCTGAGATGTTGACTATTATAAGTCTCGGTGTGTTTTTACTTGGGTTGAAGTTATTTGGTGTTCTGTGTGCTTTGGTTACCTGAATGTTGGATTGTTTCCTCATATTTGGGAAGTTTTCTGCTATTACCTCTCCCATATTCTTTTTATATCATTTGTATTGACTCCTTCATTCTCATTGATACCAATTATTCTCACATTGTTCATTCTGGCGTCATCCTGCAGGTGATGGATTGTTTTTTCCTGCATTCTTGTTGTTTTTAAGAGATCCTTTCTCACCTTTTCACTAGCTGCTCCGGCATCTTCAAGATGTGAAACTCTGTCTTCGCTTTCACTCAGATGGTTTTGTAGACTCGTGATTGCTATTTTTAGTTCTTCTATATCTCTTTGACTGTGTTGCATGTGTTCTATTTCTTTTCTGTATTGCTCATTCAAGGAATCCATCATATTTATGATCTCAATGTTTTTATCCTTGTCTTCTTTAAAGATAGTTATTAATTCTTTTACTGCAGTCTTTCTTCCAAATTTGGTTTCCTCTGTATATTTGTCGACCTGTTTCTGTATTTCAGATGCTATGATTTTAAAGAATTCTTTCTTTTTCAAGGAATTCTTTTTGATTTCAGAAATCATTTCTGCTTTGAGTTCCTCATGACATTTCTGCTATTGTTTCTTTGCTTCAGATGCTGTTAATTCATATGTTTCAGTTGGAATAGTGCTCTCTGCACTTGTTCTGGGTGAGCATTGTTTTTCCACCCAATGTTTCTGGAATTCATTCTTTATTTCAGATACTATGTATTCAGATATTTCTTTTTTAATTTGGGGAATTATTTCTCGTTTTATTTCCTCTATAGCTTTCTACTGTTGTTCCTTTGCTGCTTTATCTGTTAATTCATTCATTGCAGCTGAGCTAGTGACCTCTGCACTTATCATGGTTGTGCTCGAGGCCTGAGATTGCCTTTTGCTCCTTTTCTTTGTCATTTTGTGTAGCACTGACCTCTGACCTTTGGTGTAGAGCTTTGGTGCAGTTGTGACCTAAGTACGTTATGAGATTCACATGACAATCTATTAAGTTTGAGATTATCCAGTTATGCCTGGCCTGGATCTAGCTGTTATGTCCAGTTCCTTTTTGCTGCAGCTCTTCTGGTACAACTGTGAGCCTGTGGCTCCCCTCTGTTGTGTCCCTGGTCCAGGGAGCACTGGGGAGCACAGAAGCTCTCCCACACACTCACCAGGACAGGTGAGGCTGGTTTGGGTGCAGGGGCTCCCAGGAGTTGCCTGGCAAATCTATTTGGGGTGGCTCAGGCTGACTGCTTGCTCCCTTGGATGTTTTGGGGGTGGGGGCTCCAGATGATCCAGAGCACACAGGGGAAGCCAAAGGCTCTCGGACACACTCACCAAACCGGGCTCGTGTGGATCGGGTGGAGAGAGAGTTGGAAAAATTCTCACTTGCTCGGCAGGCTTAGGGGCAGGGGCTGAGCTCATGGTTCTCAAAGCTGGAAAAACCAGGAGCACTGTGCTTGTATCTTCTCAGCATCTGGCAAGGGTCTTCTTTCTGCATGCTAACATGGCCCAGTGCATACCATGGTGATACACAGCAAGTGTGCTAGCTCACATCATTCATCCTTTTCTCTTGGAGTCACCATTTCTGCCATAGAGATCCCACCCTGATAATTCTCTCTCCCTCCCAAAGGCCCTGCCCCCAAATACCATCTGGGTTTACAAGGGAATAAATTTAATACAGGACACATATTTTACAGGATTATTTTACAATACTCACCTATTTCACAATATCCATTGTACATTTTTGCTCTTACATTTTTAGTTTCTCACCCCAGGGAGGTAATGTGATATTTATACATGTGTGCAACTTATTTTACTTATGATTATGGTCTCAAAGTCCATCCATTTAGCTATAAATGTCACAATTTTATCTTTATTGTTGAGTAATACTTCATTACATTAGAAATATATTTTATTCATTCATTGGTTGATGAGCATTTGGGTTGCTTCCAAGATTTAACTATTGTAAATTGTGCCACTACAAATAAGGGTGTACATATGCAAACAGTCAAATGCAAAAGTGTATGAGAGATATGCCCACACACTGGATACCTGAAGAATCTAGCTGAGGGCATAGATGCCACAGCAATGTCCTACAAGAGTCCAGCTGAAGACCTAGAGCTCCTGGCAATGTCCTGCATGAGGACAACTGGATGCTCAGAGTCCACAATTTGTTTCCTGCAAGTCTATATCAAAGATCTGCAATGGAAAGGCCAAAAGGTCAGTGATGGAAGCTAGAAAGTACACCTGTGGGATGATGGATCTGTGCCAGTGGGCTGAGGGATCTGCACTGGAGCCAGGAAGTGACGCTCAAGGTAAGAACCAGAGCTCTCCTGAAAAGAACCACCAGCCTCCTCAGTTACAGCAAGGACCTGAGATCCTCCAGTGATAACAGCTGAGCTCATAGCAGGAAAACCAGAGTCATAAGCTTCTCTGAGACAATCCCCTCCAGTTCTCTTTTTGTGCTATTGGCAACAATCCTCAGGTGGGCCTTCCAGACCCATGGTGATTCAGTTCAGCTGGGTGTTATAAGTTACCCCCCCACTTGCCAATCCACCACACCATCAACACATGAATTTAATGATTAAGTTTCTGACACAAAATTTGGGAGTGGGACTGGAGAGATGGCTCAGTGGAATAAGCGCTTCCCTGGCAAGCACAAGGGTCTGAGTTCAATCCCTAGTTCTGCAAAAAAAAATTGGGAGACACATTCAAACCAAAGCAATTGGCAAAGTACAATATGCAGCACAGGAAAATTTCAATTTCATATAAACAACAGGCAAGTTTTAGTATAAATACAACATACTGCATAAGACATGAGTAACACACACATGCATACACACACAATTTATGCATTACTAAAAACAATTTAGACATTGTTTATCTGATATTCATATTTAATCATGCATTGTGTATTTTTCTTTGATAAATCCAGAAATCCTAACTTTAAATAGACAGTGGCTTTAACAAAGCACAAAAATAAGGTTAGAGAAGAGTGCAGCATTACAAGAACATCAAATATGAGGTAGAAAGGGAGCAGATGAAGGCAGAGATAGGCAGGGACAAGGGCAAGGGATCTGTGTGCCATACTACGATGATATTCTTGATTGTCCACTTGCATGACATGAGAAACATCTGGAGCATTGGTAAAGCACACTTTGGGATATGTCTGGGTGGGTAATAGAGGCCTGATTTGGAGTGTTTATCTGGTTGCTTGTCTCTTTCCCCCTCACTCTGTATCTTAGGTGCCAGGAGCTGAGCTGTTATCCTCTTTAAACAAAATTCTTTCTTAGAGATAGCTGAGCTCTGAAACTGTGGGCTCTCATAAGCACTGATTCCTTTAAATTGTGCATATCAGGTTCTTGGTCACAATAATAAAAAACTGACTAATACACATGCTAAGGAATATATACTTAATTCTTTCCAGCTCAAACAAATATAGCAGACACAGATGGTTTGATGAGAATGATTTACTTGTCAAACCAGAATGCATGAATATTTGCAGCAAAGGCCTATAGTTTCTGAACTTCACTATGTTCATGAATTCGAATTACATGTGTGAAGTCATGTCCAGCTTCCTGTCCCCAAATTCTTTCTTTCTTCTTCCTAAAGTCAAGCCACATCACTGTCTTTACAGAGCCATGTTTTAGTGATGGATGTAGCTGACAATTCAGTTAAACTTTTGCTGGCTGTGCTCTGGATCCAATTCTCTCTGCCTGAGAGCCAACTATCCAAATTCAGGATGGCAATATGCTGAGTACCTCTGCTCCCTTCTCAAAGACTGGAATTAGGTCACCTAGGTCTGTGATAGTGAAGCAATTAGAGCTATCAATGATAACAAGCAGCTAGCTGCACCATGTGTGCCATATGCTTGCCACCAACAATCTAGGTCATTCACTCATGTTTTATAGACTATTATATGTAGCCATTGAAGAGATAAATGCTGGGTGGGGACTGTAGCTCAATGGTGGGGCACCCATCTAATATGAGACCCTGATTTCCATCTCAAGCACTGGGGGGAAAAAGACAAATCTCATGTTTATATCAGCACTATTTTTCATAGCTAAATCTTGGGAGCAATGAAAATGCCCATCACCTGAGGAATGGATGAAAAAGATGTATTTTTATACAATGGAGTATCATTCAGCTATAAAGAAAAACAAACTCGAAGTCTTTGTAGATAAGTGGCTGAAACTTGAGGCTATACTCACAAGTGAAATAAACCAGACCCAAATGTGTAAATATTGTATTGTCTCCCTAGTGTAAGAACCTCAAAGAAGAAATAAAACTTGAAAACTATAGCAGATGTAATAAAACAGAAAGAAATGGAATTTAAGGATTAAACAATGATGATGAGAGAAAAAAGATAAGAAAAAAGGTAGGGGAAAACATGAAAGTATATATATATACAGGATAATTGAGGTGATTGTACTGAAAATCTCCATCAGTCTTTTGAAAATAGCAGTTAATGTGCAGAATTTTCACCTTGACTAAATCTGTATCCTTGTAGCTGCAATCTAAGCAACTACACTGAGGGCAGCAATGTATAATATAAAAACCTGGCTTGAATACCTGACATCTTGGTCTCTTAAATGTGTACTGTTTCTAATTTCATATCAATTATTACTATACTCTCTTTAAAACAAACCTTAATCAAAGGTAAAAAAGAGAGAACAAACATTTAAGGTTTCTTGAAAACAAGTGGCAATATCCAAGCATATGTCCAATCTTACATAACGATATCTGTTAATCTGAGCAACAGATATGATAATAAAATAGATAATATATCAACCATTGGGTTTTTTTTGTATTTTAGGGAAGGGTCTACAGGGTGTTCAGAGTCTCACTACTAGATCAGACTTGTAGTAATCTGCCTATTTACAACTTCCCAAGAGCTGGGATTACAGGTGTGCACCACAATGCCCAGTCTCAATTGCCATCTCAGAGTGCCCCAGGGGCAGGGCAGGCACGGCAGGCCTGGGTATCAAACCCCTGTCCCTGCACCTGCTTGTAGGCACTTTAATCCACTGAGCTATTTGGCCAGCCCTATATCAACCATTGTTAATCAGCTATTCTTGTTTTGAAAATCTGTAACGTACATGTTGTTGTATGTTGCCCTGTATCTTTCTTTGTTTCTGATTTTTGTTCTTGCTTTGCTTTTACTTTTTAAAATAAAATTAAAGAAAAAGAAGATTCTTCTTTAGGAGGTGCCCTATAAATTAATTGTTCATACTGACTGAGAGTTTGTTTACTTACTTTTTTGGTCTTCTGTTTCGACTTTTCTGCAGATTGCCTCAACTAAACTAGGTGTCAGCTACTGACTCTCATAGTCACTGCTGCAAACCTCAAGCTGCAGGCTGCAGTATCTAGCTCTGGGCTTTTCTTGTATCTGGCATCAACTGGTAGAATGTGGTGAGTTCACACCTTCCAACTACCAGCACCGCACAGTTGCTGACTCCAGTCTAGTGACTGAGACCTGCTTCCTGTACTTTGACTTTGTACACTAGCTTGAATGTCCTCCCTTTACCTTGCTGGGTGTCAGTGGCCCCAGATATGCAATTTGAGTTCTCTACCCAGCCTATCCAATTGTCTTTTGGAAATTCCTGCCCCTCTGAGGGAACATACCAATCTAGGTGTGCCAATCTATCTCTCCCCTAGTCTGAACCAACCAAATTATTCCTAGTGTCAGCACTGTAGCTGCCACCAGGGCAAAGCTCATGCTCAATAAGGCTAGGCAAAGCCTTCTCTGATTTGCCCTTGGTCTCCCACTTTAGCGCCTGCTCTGTCAGATTTTCTGTGTTCCTGTTATACTACATTATCTATCGCTGACCAAGGCAGGTGTTATGAAGCTTACCCCAGTATAGTTTCTTTCTAGAATGGTCATCTATAACTAATGCATCTCATCTCATCTTCATAAAATTAATTATAAATTGTGCCAACATTATCCCTTAGCATTAATCTCTTCATAAAGATATACCATGATGCACTGAAAGTACTTGTTTAACATCTAATTTCTCTATTAGAATATAGAGACCAATCATCTTGGTATCTTCAGAGCCAGGAAGCAGATGTCTGGTTCACATGGATGAAGATAAAGTGAATGGCCTATGTGACACTGATTTTCATGCTATGTGGAAAACACATAGAAATGACATTTGGAACAGGTGTTTATACAAAACATTTTTCTATTTTTCTCTTGCAAGTCAAACATATTAGATATTTATTACTTATCATGTTGTGGCCATTTTTCCCTTTTTAAACTCTCTGGGACCTAAAGCCCTTTCTTGCAGATGTAGACTGTAACAAAATTCACACAATGACATGGAAGGAAACGGGTCCTGGCTGCCAGGGTACATTCACGAGACCCCAGCTCAGTCACTTAATATGGACTTGGAATTCATAATAAATTCAGGGCTTTGAATACAGAATGGGTGATGGGGGTAGTTCAGGATTTATTTTAGCATGCCAATGATGATGAACAGTGACACCCTAATGAGGGGGCTTTCCTTCTGCTTGAGTGTGGTAGTCTTATGTGAGGACTTCCAACTGTTTTCTATCCTTCTTCTGAGTGCCACATGCCTGTGTATGACCAGTGAGTTGGTCTGGAAATCAGGGGAGTTCCTTCTGGGCTGAGAACATAAGTTGTTAAGTGAAATTGTCCAGAGTTTTATTTTCTCCTGGTATGGCCACTAGCAGTGTTCAAGATAGTGGGCGCTTTATCAGTTGAGGGCCCTGCATAACTACATTGAGCAGAGTCCTCTGTCACCCCAGGGTGGACATGTAGCTTGAGCAAGAAGTAAGCCTTTATTGATTTAAGCAGCTTAGAGATAACCTAACCAGCCCTGTAACTTAGTCCTGTAACTCCTGTTTACTCATTAGCCTAGATCTTTAGACTTCCCCCATTCTGTGAGCAGCACGTATCTTCCCAATATGTCCTTTCTTTCCTTACATAAGCAGGATTGATGTCACTCCATTATATAATGAAATGAAGTGCCTTACTGGAGTCACACTGACACTGGAAAGTGTGACAAAAGCTAGTTGCAATGAAATCGTGTAGCTTTAACTTGTAGGAAAAGTCATTTTTGCCCCGGCTCTATTTTAAAATTATTATAAACAGGAAGCAGAATATTCAAAAGGAAAGCACATTCTCAGATACTCTAATGTCCCATGACCAGCTCCATAAGTTACTTCTGAAATATAGCTGTTATTGTCACACTTGAAACTTGCTCTTCTAGTTTTGGTGTGAGGGTCAGATGAGAAATGTCATATGAAAAAGTTTGATAACTTCAGTAAGTCTGTACAAATGTGAGCACTTTCACTTGTTCCAGGTTGAGCATGAGCCAGTCTGGCTTATGGAGAAATGGAAGAGTCTCATTACAATAACACTTGAGACTGAATTATTAAATAAGTATGTAGAGAATATGCCACTGTGGAAACTGAGAGGACACTAGGGACCTTGGAAAGTGAGAAACCCTGAAACTTCAGGCATAGTGTCATCTGCTGCATGGTATATTAAAAGAACACCTGCCTGCCAGTGCTGTCCTCAGAATGAAACCACAATCTTTAGAGGTTTGTAGAAAGAATATCACATCTGGTTGAAGTTTCCCCTATATACTCTGGTTTGTTATGATGAAGCAGTTCCTTTTTGGTCTTTCTATATGACCAAAGCCTGCAGCTTACACTTCAGGTACATTGTCCCAGGCTCTGCTTTACAGAACAACCCAGGCTAACACAAGCACCTACTTATGAAAACAGAGGTCAAGCTTTAGTGTTCTCCAGCCTCCTTAATCCAGTCACCCTACTCTGTGTTCTCTGAATGCCTTTCTAACACTCTCATTATTCTACACTGGATTTCCTGTTTCTTTTTGTTTGGTTTTTTGTTGTTGTTGTTTTGTTTTTTGCTTTGGTTTTGGCACATGCATGTGTGTGTGTGTGTGTGTGTGTGTGTGTGTGTGTGTATCTACTTTTCTGTGATGCACACACACACATGCACACACACACACAGCTGCTGGTCCTTTTTTTTTATTAGGATTTACTCTCTCTGCCTCTCAAATGCAAAACCATTTGACTTCATCATTTCATATTCTGTAAAAATGATAGTAATGATCACTTGGTTGCTTGATTTAAGGTTGTCAAGATTTTTCTCTCAAAGAATTTTAGAGTCTACTTAATTTGTCATCTTTTATAAAAGATAGCACATATTCACACCAAAAAGACGTAAGGATATAATGTGAGACTTGGTCATGATCTCGAAACAAGTGTAATCTTAGCTTTCTGAAAGTTCACAGCAGCGTGCTTGGGTTTTCTATTTTTAGGAGGATTGGTGATCCTAGGGACAGGACGGGCATCACCTGCTCCCTGTGGGCTTCCACGTGGACACTTACTGCCCTCTCCTTGAACACTTTGACCCTGTGTCCTCTCTGCCTCCGTCTGAGCACTGTTTCCCAACTCTGACCTCTTTGGTTTGAGCAAAAAGGTTAGAGCTTGCCTTAATTCATTCTTTCTTCCAACAGTAGAGAGCACTTATGAGATTTCAAAGTCAAGAAAATAAGTTCTTTCATCATTTTTTTTCGAAGATGAGAATTTGAGGATATGACAGAAATCTACCCTATCAGCTTCTAAAGACCAGAGGTGAAGACTAGAGGTGAAGTAACAGTTCTATCATTTGTAGGTTATGTGGTATGAGAGAAACCTCTGTCTCTTTGTGTGTGTGTGTGTGTGTGTGTGTGTGTGTGTGTGTGTGTCTGTCTGTCTGTCTGTCTGTCTGTCTGTCTGTCTGTGCTGTGTGTATTTGGGCTGGGAGGTATCTTGGGTTTCAGGTAATCTGGTAAATAACCAAAGGGAAGGCTTTCACCTGTGGAATTTGTACTCTGCTGCTCAGGCTTCTGTAGTGGCTGGAGTCTTTCACTCTAGATTTAAAATTCTCATCCACACTTCTATTAGTTGAATGACTGTTAAATTTTTTTAGCACTGTGATTAGGTATAAATTGACTTTATTTTAAAGTTACTTATAGCTCTGTATTTTCTGTGTTGGTTCTGTGTACTCATAGTCTGCTTAGTTTCTTTCAAAATTATTTTTCTCTGAATCAGTCTATTTTCTTTTCTATTTTTAAAATCCTTCTCTTTGAGCTGGGATGATTATATCAGTGACAGGATGCTTGCTTGGCATGCATGAGGATGTAGGTTCAAATTTCAGCACCACAAGAAGCAAACAAATTAATCCTGATTATGTATTGACATTTAAGTTTTGGGGATTGAACCCAGAGTTTACTACATGTTAGTCACAGGCTTTACCCCCAAAGCCAAAATTTTGCTTTTTAAATCATTTTTATATATTTTAGTTATTTCCCTTTTCAATTCTAATTCACTAGCCTGTTTTGATTTCAAACCCTTAAATTTTACCATTTTGTGTTTTTATTTGGGGGGGACAGCTCAGCCCACCCTGAGGGTGGAGCTGGTGTGGCACGTGGTGCTAGGGATTGAACCACAGTCCCCTGTGCTTGCCTCAGCTTGCCTAAGCAGGCATTTTAGACTGTTGAGCTATCTTACTGGCCCCTCATTTTGTGTTTTTAGTTAATTATTTAACATGATAAATAGTTATCCATTTCACTGTAAATCTTTACCTGTTACCTTTCCTCATTACTGTCATTCATTATAACTGGCTGTTACAGGAGTTGTTTGCTTTGCTTGATTTAAATCTAGATCCCAAACCAAGACATGTTTCTTTGTTTATATTTTCAACACAGTGGCTGATGTCCAATAAGGATTTTTTTTTAACTCATTCCCTTCAGTTTCTGGTTTCTATTACAGACCTCAGTTCCAATACTTCATGCCTCATAAGCTCATAGGTCTACTTCCTGTCCCAGTGCTGCCCTTAAAATCGGATTCCCTTGTTAGGAAAGTTATCAGAGCCCCAGGATAGCTGCAGTTTCAGATGAATTCCTGTATTTCCATTGGCTCCCTTTCTTGGGTCCCTTGGGAATTCTATCACTCTGTTCATTTGGCTCTAAATTTAAAGATGTTATTTGTCATATTTTATGGAGGTGACATATATACCATATAGACAGTAACCATTTTGAATTGTACAATTTTGGTGGCATTTTTGTATATCCTAATGTTGGACAACTACCATATTAGGTACTCCTAAAGATTTTTATTATCCTCAAGAGAAACTATTCATAGTTATTGAGCAGATAATCTTCCATTTCACTCTCCATTCAGCCCCTGCAAAACACTACTCTGATTTTTGATTTTATGGGTTTACTTATCTTGGATATTTCATATAATAGAAATCATACCACAATGTGATCTTTTGTGTCTGTCTACTTTCACTTAACATAATGTGATATTTTCTGGATTTTTCTTGAATTTTTAGCTATATTGTATTGAGAAAATTTGAGGAATGTATTGTATATTATATAAATAGAAGTCTTACATCTGATTTTTCTTGAATGTTATCATGAGAGGGGAAATTAAAGGACTTTATTAAAAATCCTTTTTTCCTGACACTCAGCTCTTGGAGTTCTGAAACTTTCACTTAATGCCTTACTTTTTTAAAGTCAAAGATATGAGAACTTTCTCTGATATAGGACAATAATTCTCTTCAAACAGTGAGCATTCAAACTATATTTTTATTTCAGCTAGAATTGTTAAGTAGTCCTAGTGCAATACTTGTTTAGCATGTGTAAAACCCTGGACTCTATCCCCACCATCAAATCTATGTATCAATCTGTCTGTCTGTCTATCTATCTATCTATCTATCTATCTATCTATCTATCTATCATATGTCTGTCTATCTGTTATCTATCTATCTGGCCAACTATCTGTCTAGATGTTCCCCCAAAGCCTCATTCTAGGGCTTTTTCAGAGGTGGTTGGATCTAGAGTGTGATACTGGCATTAAGGGTGTGACTAATAAATCAGTCTACTGATTGGTTTGGCACCCACCCTAAGCCCCTGTAGTCCAGATAAGAATCTGCTTAGGTGGCTTGGACTTGCTTATTCATTATTTTGTTGCTTTGTTACCTTTTGCCCATCAGAAACTGTTTCTCCTATGCCATCCCACCCTGCCTGGAGCCAACTGACTATGGACTGAAACCTCTACAAATTGTGAGTCAAAATACCTTTCCCCCTTTAACTTTGGGTGTCAGGTATTCTGTCCCTGCAACAAAAAAGTAATTAAGACACTATTTATCACTCATAATATGGTATTTTATTATAATATATCATATACACTAAGATACTACTAGATACAAGTAGCACCCTCTCCCATTCTTTTTGTGTGCATGACAAAAATTTCTCCAGACTTTGCCAAATGCTTCTAGGAGGACAAATGACCCCTTATTCACTAGTATGGACTAACTACACTGTACTCATTGGAGTAGATGCCTAAGGAATCTCTAGTAAAATTATTTTCCTATTCAACAGAGGCAAATAAGGGATAATTTGAGAAAATAAAGCCTGCGTGTTAGAGAAACTTATCTCAAAGATGAATAGAAGTTCTGCCAGACATGAATACTAGATGATGAAAGGGAAAATAATGATATATATCCATCAAGATCAAATAAATTTACTTTAAAGGTCCAGAATTCAGTGGTCCTGGGTCAAGCTCAGATGGATTCCCTCATTATAATGAGTGCAGTTGACAGAAAAGCAAACAGTTATGGACTAATTACATGAATTACAACTTTTAGAGTACATTTCTGCATCTACTTGAACACAAAATTGCCCATAATAAATATAAAGAACAAGGGAAATCTAGGGTGCTTCTCAAGAGGCAACACCCCTCAATAGATAAGAGTAGTATGTCAGTCCAAAAACCCTTTGGAAATTTCCTAAGATGGTCCCGTGCTGTATGTCTCTTGTTGTCCTATATTAGATATATAATTTCATCATTTTGAGACACAACTGCTACTTTCAGCTATTATCTGTGTATTTATAATCGTTGACCTCTATGGAAAAGAAAGGCAATATGTTTCCACATAAAAATCACTGTGTTTTTCATGATTTAAGAAACTACTTTTTCTTATGGGGAAATCAGAACCTTAAACAAAATCTCTTTCCCTTTCATTTTATTAAATAAAAAGAGATTCAAACTTATGGTCCTTCACTTATATCTCCCTTTTTTGTTTAATTTTGTCACAGATTCCATTGCCATTCAAATATTGTAGGTGCATGAATTCAGCAAAATAATCCAATATAGTCCAGTCAACCATAATTGTAGTGGGTTATCCACAGGGCTGGCAATGTCAGAAGTTGTTGACTTAAGCCTTTTACAGCTCAGCATAGTGATATGGCTTTACTTCTTATACCTCATTTTTATATTTTTCTGCTGCATAGTTAAGACCAAGATAAAGCAAGACCTGTACAACAAGGATCCCTGAGCCTGCCGACTAGACAAGATGAGCAAAGCTCACCCTCCCCGAGCTGAAAAAATTTATGGACAAGAAGTTATCATGTAACATGAGGAAATAGTATCATCATGTTGGAAACCTGGGAACAAGTTTAAATAGTGACTGCTCAGCAGAAAAATTCACACCCCTCTGGCAAGCACTACTGTCACTGACTGCAGATTGGGTCATACACATTTTCATGTATTAAATTTTTGTTAAACTTTTGTAATAGTCAAAAAAGACCTATGTAACAAGAAATGTAACTTTTGTATCTGACAAGGTCAGTCAAATCCCCTCAGGATTTAGCTTGAAACCCTGTACAGAAGTTTGTAGATCTTTGTTAGTGTCAGCCATATGGATGAGTCACGGCCACTGCTTCACCAATTTGCTTTCTGTGAAAGCCTGAGAGAAAGTTTTCTCTCTGTGTGACTCTCCTTAGGCACACTATATGTCATCGATCACTTTCCTCTGTGCCCCATAATCTCCTTGATCAGAAAATTTGGGACAACACCCAGATAGGTCAGTTTCTTTCCCTGAGAATTCTTGTGAGTGATACTGGACTGTATTTTGAGAAACATTTGATGAGAGTATAGATGCTAAGTTTCGTGGATTAGAAAAATGAAAAATAGGAGGACCAAATGTTAGTTAATTGCCACTTTGATATGAAAAAATGTTTTACAGAAAATTTTAAAAGTCACTTAAAACTGTCCAGGACCAAAAAGAAATAAAGTTTGAATTTTGGAACTGTGTCAGGGCAGAACAAGGTTTTTTAACCTCAGCATAATTGACATTTGAACAGGATGAATCTTTGTTGTTTTTTTTTCTTTTTTTTTTACAGGATGAATCTTTGTTGAGAGGACACAACCTACGCATTGTATGTTTAGCACTCTGCAGATATAGGACGTTTCCCAGGCCTCTATGCACACACTATGACTTCTATGTTTGTAGTCCCCAAACTCATAATCTCCAATGCAAGCATTAAGATGTGGGGCCTTTATAAAGTAATTGGGGCATGAGAGCTCTTTTATGAATGGAATTAAAGTATTTATAAAAGAGGCTTAGCACAATTTTGGTCCCTATCATCTCAATAAAATTAATATTTAAAAAATGTCCCAGAGCCCTGAAAAAAAAGAAGGAAACTGCCCTAAAAAGTAAATCTCACATCAATCATCTTAGGGGAATCACATGATATTCCATAGATTCTAATTTTATTTCATTAGTTCTTTCTCCAACTAGAAAGCACAGACATCAAAAATTGTAGAGTATTTGGCTCTGCCCTGAGTCATTCTCCATTAGAAAAAGTTTGGGGAGCCATTGCTACTGAAACTGTCTTTGGCTGCAGCCCCTCTTGCCCAGCTTCCTGAGAAAATGGATATGTCCATTCCTTCTCTCTGCTTCTCTTTACCTACACTGATCTTCTGCTGTGAGTCCTCTCACATTGATTGATTGCCCACTTATTAACTATATAAATATCCATTAAGCACCACTACTGCCATGCTAAGGGCTGGGAACATAGAAAAACTCCCAAGTAACAGAGTTCCTTGAGTAACTTATTGCCTATTGGAAACATTCTGACTTCTGTTATCACTTTCCTTTTTATGTAACCCATAATATAATACTGGATCATATTTTCTTACTTATCCTCTATGCTTTAATTTCTCAAGCTAAGATTGCCAGATTAAAAACAACATGTAGTTCAATTTGCATTTTAGGTAAATGCCATATTTTTTTAATGTAAGTATATTGGAAATGTTTCATGGGACATATTTATATTAATTTTTCTCATGCTTATCTGGAATTCAAATTTAGTTGAATAGCTTGCTAAATCTGGCAACCCTGTTTAGGACAAGAACTCTCCGACATCTTCTCCATACCTCCAAACACATGTGTCACAGAGTTCACTGGGCAGTCAGCACCCAAATAGGCACTGGATGTCTTTTTCCTCTGAGGTGAGTAGACAATACAGTGTTCTTTCTGAGAAGGTAAGGACAGCTAACAATTTGTACCTAGTTCACATTCACAGTATAGTTAAGTCAGTTGTGATCTAGACAGGCTTCTAGGAGATGATAATGTTTCCCAGGTGACACTTAAAATGTCTGAGTAGGAAAGGAGAGAAGCCAGGCCCTAGGAGTTTTTTCCCAGAAGGATCTTGTGGGTAAAAGTTTGCTTTTCAATCTCTAACATTCAAAGCCTGAATTTTACAAATGCCATTAGTACTGTATATTGATAATACAGGGCCACAACTTATTCCAATCTCAATTATGATAGATAATCAGTCATGGAAATGTCACCTCCACTAGTTATTTTTTCTTATTCTGCACCTAACTATTAATGGACATAATTTGATTTCTACAGTGAACATTGTGACTGAACTGTCAGGATGCTACACTAAAATCTTGGACTGATGGAACAACTTCACTTGAAGTACAAAGAAATATGGCCTTTCCAAACAGCACTCACCCCAAGCCTGGAAGGTCAGATTCTATTCATAACATTAAATGTGAGTGCTGCATTTGGAGCCTAAAAATGCTTGGCTACCTGGAATTGGCAGTAAATACCCTGCAGCTACAATCACACAAAATGTTATGACCGATTCCCAGCATTGGAGTTCTTTCATTACTTGATTTTCTTAGCCAAATGTTCTGTGTTCTGTATAAATGGGTCCTGTTGATTACAGGGGGAATGGTCTGCAGAGACAAAATTAGGCCTCTTGCTTTTGTTGGGCTGCTGCAGGGAAGTGACAGAGGAAGTTTGGACTAGATGGTTGCAAAGACCTTTTCCAGCTCTCCGGGTGGCTCACATCATTAGCCTTCTTAACAAAGAAAGGCAATGAGTGTGCTCATGTGGCTTGAGGAGGTGAAGCTTTGTTTGTACTTGTTTCTAGGTGTGGTTCAAGTAGAGAATAAAAGGAGCAATTTACTAGAGTGAAGAAGATAGGGAAAATGTTATTTTTTAAATTGCAGTGTGCCTTCTATTAATCCAGTTGCACAAATTTGTCAGTGGATGACTGATTTTTAAATAATTTGAGTGTATTAAAGTATGCTTAATAAAATCATCATTGACATATTTTTTAAAAAATACTCTTCTGAAAACACACAAGTACAAAGACTTGCACAGTGAATTCTTCCATATATATCATCTACTTTTAACATGTATCACTATTTTTCCAGGTTTACCTACAGCTACCACTATTTTTTTCTAAGGTGTTTTAAAAACAGATCTAAAACATTATGTCATTTTACCTTCAAATACTTAGTGTGCATCTCTAACTGAAAAAGACAGTTTTATATGACCCCCATGTGGAGAGGGGGGGGAGAGAGACAGAGAGAGAGAGAGAGAGAGAGAGAGAGAGAGAGAGGAAGTGAGCGAGAGAGGGACTGAGGGAGCAGAAGAGAGAGGGAGGGAGAGGGAGGGGGAAGGAGAGAGAAAGAGAAAGAATTGCTTTGTAACAGCTTGTAGCCAATCTATATTCAAATTTCCCTAGTTGTTTCCAAAATAGTGTGTTTAATCAGAACCCAAACAAATCTACACATATTGCAATTGGTTGGATTTCTTAAATCTCTTTTACAATAAGCATAATTTAACATTTCTCTGTTGGACAATTTAAAAAACATGATTTCAGAGAAACTTGAGGTTTTCAATATAGTAATACTTAAACTCTGCATGGTCAAATACACATGAATAAGAGATTGTAATATGTGGTCTTCCTTTTGAATCAGCAATATCTATTTTTAAATTGATGAATAATAATTTTGGGTGTTTATGGCATATAATGTGATATTTTGCCATCACTCTATATATAAAATGTATGTAATATACAATGTATATAATATATAACAATGATTACCTTGTGTAATTAACTTGTCCATCACCCTATCAATTTATTACTTCTGTGTGAGAATGTTAAAAATCTATTCTTTTTTTCTTTTTTTTTGGCAGAACCGGGAATTGAACTCAGGCCCTTGCACTTGCCAAGGAAGCGCTTATTCCACTGAGTCATCTCCTCAGCCCCTAAAAATCTATTCTTTTAATGTATTCCAAGTGGTAACAACATACCACGAGAGAGCATAACTGCAAAGTTTGTATCTGCTTGTTATGGCCCATGCTCGCCTCAGCAGCACAGGGCACACACTGATTGTAACGGCTCATGTCTACATGTCTTCCCTCATGTAGTCACACATGAGGCTCTTAGGAGATGGCTGGATCTGGAGTGTGTGATTCTGGAATTAATGGTGCAATGCTAGGTAGGATTAAGGGTGCCTCATCCTGAATGTGAGTTCTACCAATCCTTAGGGATCAAATATAAGGGACATGTCGCTGGGGATTTGGCTCAGTGGCAGAATGATTGCCTAGCAAGCCAGAAGCCCTGAGTTTGGTCCTCAGCACCCAAAACAAAAATAAGCGTCCCCTAAAAAGCACTTCAACCAAAAAACTACAGTGAAATAAAAAAAAGACCCAAACCAAACAAGGCTCCAAATATAAGGGACAAAAAGAGGGTTGCTGCCCCTGCTCCTGTTTGCTGCTTTGCTACTTTGCTGCTTTGTGGCCTTCTGCCTGCCCCCTTTCTCATGCACCGTCCCTCTCAAGCAATGTCCCTCTGCTGTGCGACCTGCCTTGGAGCTATAGCTCAGCGGCAGGAATACCTGACCGGCATGTACAAGGTCCCAAGTTCAATCTCTGATACTGCAAAAACAAACAAACAAACAAAAATTACTTCCGGACTGAAATCCCTGTGAACTCTGAACCAAAACAAGTCTTTCCTCCTTTAACTTTCAGTGTTGGGTATTTTGTCTCATCAAAGAGAAAAGTAACTAAGACATCAATAAATAGTTTATACTCAATGAAAATAAGAAACTCATATGGCTCAATAGCAAAAAAAAAAAGTAATGTAATTTTTAAAGGTACAAGACATCATATGATACATTTTTTTCCAAAGAATGCACACACAAGGCTGACAGGTAGCTACACTGTAGTTCAAAGGTGCACCTCTGGAGTTGATCCTTAGCACTGAAAAACAACCCAAAATCTGAAAGGTCAACAGGCACAAAAAAGGGATGCTCAACATAGTCATCAGAGAAATGCAAATCGAGGGGCCAGGAAGATGGCTCAGTGGAATAAGCACTTCTCTGGCAAGCACAAGGGCCTGAGTTCAATCCCTGGTTCCACGAAAAAAAAATAGTAAAAGAAAAAGAAATGCAAATGAAAGCCACAGTGAGTTATCATCTCACACTTTAAGTGTGGTTAACATTAAATAACAAAAAACAAGAGATAAGAGTTGGTAAAGGTGCAGTGAATAGGGATCTTGGTACACTGTCAGTGGGAATGCAAATTACAGCTACCATGGAAAGCATATGGAGGGCTATCAGAAAGAATTACCACATCATCCAGCGATTCCATTTTTGGCTATGTATCTGAAGGAATAAAAT
The DNA here is from genome assembly GCA_004027165.1 of Ctenomys sociabilis. Classification (NCBI taxonomy): domain Eukaryota; kingdom Metazoa; phylum Chordata; class Mammalia; order Rodentia; family Ctenomyidae; genus Ctenomys; species Ctenomys sociabilis. Next base: position 89,633 of record PVKA01002983.1, on the reverse strand, counting down.
CAGTATGCCAAAGAAACATCTGTACAGCCATGTTATTGCAACATTATTTATAATAGCAAAGAGGTGGAAAATATCTAAGTGCTGATGGGTGAATGAATAAAGAAAATGTGAAATATATATATATATATATATATATATATATATATATATATATATATATATAATTCAATAGTAGTAAGAACACAATCCTACATTTAAGACAACCTAGGTGAAACTGGAGGACATTGCATGTAATAAAAAAAAAGATGTTGCCTAATTTTACTTATATGTGGATTCTAAAAATGTGAAATTCATAGAATAAGACAGTAGGATAGTGGCTTCTGGAGGCTGGGGCTAGAGGACATAGAGAAATGTTGCTAAATAGTACAAACTTTCAATTGTAGAATGAACAAAGTTCTGGAGATATAGCTTAGTGATTATAGTGAATAATCCCACATTCTGGAAATATAACATAGTGATTATAGTGAGTAATGCCGTATTCTACTATGCCCATGAAGTTTGTTAAGAGAGTTGATCTTGTGTACTTACATAGATAAACACACACACAAATGGTAACTATGCACTGACTAACATGTTAATTTACCAGTGGTAATTATTTCACAATATTCATGTATATCAAGTCATTTGATGGTACTCTGAATATCTATGATTTTAATTGTTAATTAAAATGCAATAAAGCTCAAACAAATAAATATATTTTATTTATTTATTTATTTATTTATTTATTTATTTATTTATTTATTTGGTACAGAGTCTCCCTACACAGTTCAGAGTCATAGTGATCCCCTTGTCTAGAGCCGGGATTACAGGCATGTGCAACCACACTCATTTTTGGGCCTACCCAGTGCTCTTGGGGTTCCAACTCCAGCATGGCATGCAGTACCAGGGATTGAACCCATGTCCTTGTGCTTGCCAGGCAGGCACTTAGACAGCAGAACTATCTCCCTGGCTTTAATATTATTTTTGGAAATTCCCTGAAACTAATGTAATTATCATGTGTTGCAAACAAATATATACCAATAACATGTTTTTAAAATACATAGGCATGAAGTTAACAGGATATGCTCAAAACTTATATGAGGAAAATCATAAAACAATTAGAAGACACACAGAGGTATAGTTGGCCAAAATGAGGGCATGCTTTTGGATAAAGAATCAACAGGATAGACATGTTGGTTCTTCACAAATCAATTTAGCAAGATCTCAAGAAATTGATACATTAGCCCCATTGAGAATTGCCTCAGCTGATGGCATCTATTTTTCTTCTGGGAATCAATTTTCAGCTTCTTGCTTCTTCCCTTTCTCCTCTGAAGATGTGCATCCTGATGACCCTGTTAAGGCCACATCCTGCTTGCTCCCAGGTAAAGCAGTGTCTTAGATCCTTTCTTCTTGCTGAGGTATGATACCTAACACCCATAATTTATAGGAAAAATATTTATTTGGCTCAGTTTCTAAAGGTTGCAGTCTGTGGCTGGCTGGCTCCAAGGCACAGCAGCATGGCAGAGGGGCATGGCAGAGGTGAAATAGTCCATAGTGTAGAGGGAAGAAGCAGAAAGAGGTCAAGGGAGGAGGAGGAGGAAGAGGAAGAGAGATAGGCTATTCCAGTCCATGCCCCCAGTGACCTACTTCCTTCAACCAGGCTTCATTCCCCAAATCTGATTTAGCTAAAAGTTCATCACTAGACTACTCCATTGATGACCCTTAGAACCCTACAATTCAATCATCTCTCCAAAGCCCCGCCCATGTTTACATGAGGCTTTGGGAGGACATCTAGATGAAAAGTAGAACATACAGAATGTTAAGTCCTGTGGAATAGACCACATTACCCCCAACCTCATGATATAGGCACAAGGCCACTCTCTGTGCATGGAAAGAAATGAATCTCAATCTTATTCAGGTGAAGAAGAATGGTAATTTCTTGTTGTGTCTCTTGCTTGCTCTTTCTCATGAAATAATCTTTTTTCTCTTGTAGATGAGGGGGATTGGCATGAGAAAACACAATGATCAATCTTCTGAAGTGGCTGTTCTCAAGCCACAGTTAATTTCTGGGCCACAGTCTTGGCCACATTTCCTCAGACAAGGTGTTCTCAATGGATTTTTTTTTTCTTTTCTGTATTTAGGACAGGGTCTACAGGGTCTCATTATGTAGATCGAACTCATAGTGATTTTCCTGTTTTTCAGCCTCCCAGGTACTGGATTATAGGCACGGGCCACCATGCCCAGCAGTCTGCATGGCCATCTTAGCAAGCCCCGGTGGGGCCAGCACAGCATGCTGGGGATCAAACCCCGACTGCTGGGCTCTGCCTAAACAGGTGCTTCAGTCTGCTCAGAGCTATCAGGCAGGCCTCTCAATGGAATTGTTAAACACCCTAATATTGTGATATACACACACACACAATTCCCCCTTATTTGTAAATTCACTTTTCACATTTTCAGTTATGTGTGGAACAATGTAAGAGGTTGTCTTTCCATCCAGTACTTAATAATTCTGACATCAACTGATTTCCTTCTCATGCAGTTCAGTTCTGGAACCATCTTCTTGGAGTTAACATCAATTCCCACTTCAAATACTAATTGAAATGCCTAGGCCATTCATACTTTCGACAGACGGGCTATACACTGAGTGTTCCTACAACCCCCCCCCCTCAAATTCAGTAATGTTCTAGAATGGCTGATACAATTCAGAAAATCATTTTACATACATGCATTTCTGGCTTATTGTGACAGATACAAATGAAGAGGTACAGAAGGTAAGGTCCAGAGTACAGAAGCTTTTGTTTTCATAGTGTTGGGGTGCCCCTTCTTCCTTGCATGTAGATGTATTCACCAACTTGGAAACTCTCTAAACACCATTGTTTAGGGGTATGGAGGAAATGTCTTTACGTGGACTGAATTTAATTCGATCTTCCTCTGGAGTTTAGAGGAATGGAACTGAATTTTCCAAGCTTCTAGTAAGACTGAAGACCAGCTTTCTCATCCAGGAATATGTCTTGTAGGAAGTTACTCTTCCATTTGATTGCCATATTCACCAGACTCTTGATTGCAATCATTTGGAGCCCACATAATGCAAATATCTATTTAAGATAAAAATAGAGAGATTATTTAACTCAGAGCTACATAAATACAAAGAATTGATGATGCATTGGTGAACTCACACTAAGAAATTGTGTATAAAGTAGTAAAATTCATTGAAAATAATTCTATGCAACAAAAATACTTAGCATGCAATAGGGGTCTACTATTAATTTTTAATTTCATATTTATGAAAAGAATTGGTGAAAACCCTCAACCTTATGCAATATCTACTCTAATTTCCTCTTCTCTCTTGGCTGACTATTTTGCTATTTGCCTTTCCTCTGTGTGTCCCACATAGTTCCACCATGTCATTTGTTATAATGTATCACTCCTTAAGACCCTGCTTGTAATTTGTAGAAATATTCATAGTTTCAACATCAGATATCATAAAAATATTCACTTTAGGTACAGATCAATTAACACTTACAATAAAAGGATTTTTGTCTTGCTTCAACTTCTGCATGCCTGGGGATGAATTATGTCTTTCTGAAGCCTTGTGGCTTGATGTTCCTGCCTTACTCATAGATTCTGCAACCAACCCCTCTGTGCTGTTCTCTTGATTCATACCATGTCTGTCCTTTGACAATAAAGTCATACAGGAAAGAGCTCTGCTTGTAGAATTTGTAAGTAGGAAAAGTTATTTTTCTGTCCATTTAGAACAAGCCAGCTCAATGCATCTCAAAAGCTTTTGGCTATTAAGGTAAGTCATGAACATCCATCTATCATTTGTTCCTTGATAACTCTGGTCCAGTTGCTGACAAGTCCTCTGGCCCTGGAATAAGTCTTTCTTTGACATTTTAAACCAGCCTATGGATTTTTTGAGCTGCATCTCATTTATCTAGCTCAGCTTCCTTTGAAGAACCCCTACCTGGGTTAAAGTGGGCTCCTCCCTACACTTAGGCTGCTTCAGAATATAATCCCCCACCACCCCTGCTGCCCCCCACTCCACAAACAATTCTTTAGGGAAAAAGTGAGTTCTCAGTCTTATAAAATAGTTCCTTATTTCCTTCTTGCTGCCCTTAAGGAGGGGGGTTTGGACACTCAAATTAGGACCCAAGCTAATGAGATATATTTCACTGTGAAGAAGCAATTTTATAATACTTTTGATTAAACTTTATTAAAGAGCTGTTCTTGTCTTGATTCAGAACTCATTATTTTATTCTACAATGTGTGTTAAAAATTAACAGAGTAATTGGGAAAAAGAACGAACTGGTAGGCTCGAAAGAATATAATACTATATTTTTTTCTCCTCACCAAGCTTTTACATTAAAAATGTAAAATGTACAACTTAGATGCTATCTGGTGAATTTTGTCTGCCTCTTTATTGAAACCTCCTGTGGCAACATAACAGACTCCCCGAAATATCTGTTAATGAAAAATTGGACAGCAAGAAAGAAGTAATAAGGACATTTTATCTCTTTGTCAGCATTCTAATGAGAAAAAAAATGAAAGGAAGGCATGTTCATTTTTATTGATTAAAAAAACATGGATTTCATGAAGTTGAAAAGGAAAATAAACACTGTAAGGGGAAAACAGCATTACTCTGCCTGTCTTGGTTAGAGGTTTTGAGCATTGTTTCTTTGGAACATTAATTAGATTTCTTGTAATTATCTGTTTTTGTATTTAATTTTCCTAGTTTTGGCATAATTTTTTATTTATAATGGCATATTTCTAATGGTGAGCCTGCTATAGAGTTGCTACTCAATACATTATTCTTGAATGGATGAATAAAAGATAATGTATTATCTTTTCCTGCAGAAATTTATTATCTTGTTGAGAAAAGAAGACAGAAACACACCCAAAAACAAATGATCCTTTATACTATTTTATTCATCATTAAGCTTTCACTGTCATCATCTTATTGTTCATTATGAATTGTGTGGCATTTGCAAAAAAATCTTAAAAGTGGTCAAAGATGTTTTCCTTCTGCACCAGCCTAGGTCCTTTTATCCTATCCTCCAGTATAGTACTTGCTGTTTATTTTGCCTGGCTAGTATTCCATGGTTGACTAGCCTCTGTTCATTTTTCTCTAGTCATCCTAGTACAGAAATCATTTCCTTGTACAGGTCCTCCATGGTTGCATGGGCTAGAGTACCTGACCCTGCTATATGTTCAATGGCCACATTCAGAATTAGACTTGTGACACCTCCTGGATGTTTTTCCTCATGGGGTGTGAGCCACATGAGGGCAGAGGCAGCCTCCATCTTGTTCTTTTTTCCTTAGGGCTCCAGATAACAGATGTTCTAAAAATAATGGTGCCACAAACACACATTTGATCTTGCCATTCTCTGTTGCTGTAACAAAATACTTGAGGCTGAATAATTTATAAAAGAAAGAACTTTATTTTGGCTCATTGTTCTGGAGGTTCAAGAGTATGGCATGGGCATCTACTCCATGTGTAGTGGAAAAGAGAAAGCATGTATGTGTCAAAAAAATGCATGTGCAAATAAGACCTAAGGGAGGTGCTAGATATACTATGTAACAAAACAATTCTTGCAACAACTATCTTATTCACAAGAGAACTACATTAGTCCCTTCTTGAGGGTGAATCTCCTGTGACCTAAAGGACTTAAAGTCAAAGTGTATCTCAGTGTTGTTGCTTTGAGAAATTAAACATAAGCATGAGTTTTTGTGGGGACAAACTATGTTCAAGCTACAACAGAACATTTTCAATAGGAAGGCTCTGAAAATGAGAAAAAGTTGACCAACAGCCACTAGATGATACTAAGACTAACCTAAGGCTCACTGGAGTTAGAAACTAGAAGAAGAAATCTGTTTGCAGAAATCATAAAAGTTTTTCAAGGTATGAGGAAAAATTTCAACATACAGGTAAGTGAGGCTAACAGAACACTGTACAAAACATTATCTAACTACAGTAGCAAAAAGAAGCTTTCACGATCCTGTAAAACTATGTTTCAAAGTTTATGAGAGAAATGAGGACTCTACAACAAACAATACCTTAAGGGGTACATGACTAGGAAACCAGCACTCCAAGAAAATACTAAAAAAAATCCTAAAACAAGACAATAAAGCCTAGACAGCCAGAAATATCAGATGAAGTGAACACATCAGACAAAGCAAGTAGACAACTAAAAAGGAAAGTCATCAACAGAAAAAGAATGTGATAGGAATAAATCCACAACTTTCATTAATTACTCTAAATCTAAATGACCTCAACTGTCAAGTAAGTAAAACACATAGATCAGGAGACTGAACCAAAAGTACAATCCAACAGTCTGTTGCATTTGAGAAACTCAACTATCTGGTAGGCTTTCCCTGACCCCCTCACTGTTGCTGGAGTTCCTCTGAGTCCTAACCACCAGTCTTTATTCTGAAGACTGCCAGGGGGGACCAGCTGGGCCTTTCCCAGCAACTTCCCTCACCCTTGCTAGAGCTAGGCTGAGCCCTGGCCACTGGTGCTCACCTGGAAGATTGTGGAGGACAACTGGTGAGGTTGACCCAGACACACTTCCTCTCTCTGGAGCTTGACACAGGCCCAGCCACCCAACATCACCCAGGGAGATGTAATTGGGAACTGAAATCAGGTGCCAGGAAGACTGCAACAAAGACCTAAGGGAGCCATGGTGGGCTCTATCCCATGCTGATCCACCACTGAGAAAGCCTGGCAGAACTTCAGCCTACACTTATCATCATCAGAGTCTTCTTGAGGTGTGGCTTCCCCCGACCAATAAGGTAGAAGCCACATTGAACCACAAGCAGCGGGGGCTTTGGTGAGCCTACCCTACCTTCTTATTCTCCTTAGAGCCTTGGTTATCCACACCTGCCCCATCTACCATCACTCCAAAGTCAGGGAAAATTGGAGGCCTCAAAAATGACAAAAAGAAGGAAGAAAAGGCAATCTCAGATCTCTAGTTCATCCAAAACAAGTCCAGGACACAAGGTCATAGAAAAACTTGGAAGTCACACACCTGAAGTTTCTGAGATGAGAGCAAATGACATAAAGAACCATCTCCATCAGGCTATGAAGGAAATCAGATCAGAAATAATCTCTCATGTTAAAAAAAGAAATGACAATCAGAAAATAAATTCTCAATCTGTCTAAGGAAGACATAGATAAACAAATAGAAGGCAACAGAGAAATGAAGGAAACACGGAATGAAAAATACAGGAAAGAACATGGGAAGTACTCTAAAACAGACCATGTGTTAGCACATATACCTTGCTTAAGTAAATACAAACTAATTGCAATTATCCCATGCATATTATCTGACCATAATGAAACTTGAAATTATTGACAAAAGTGCAATGAAAATGGAAATTATTGACAAAAGAAACAGTAGTAACTCTATAAAGATATAAAAACTAAATAATCACCTCTTTAACAATCAATAGGGGGGACGGGCTGGAGACATGGCTCAGTAGAATAGGTGCTTGCCTGGCAAGCTCAATGGCCTGAGTTCAATCCCCAGTCCTGCCAAAAATTTTGTAATGTATTAATTATTGAAATTGTCCTATTAATCAGTTTTGAAACTGTCTCATTGTTTCTCAATAAAATTAATTTAAAAAAATAAATATAAACAACTAATGGATCACAGATGAAATTAAAGTAAAAGAAAAAAAACAATATTTAGGGTCAAACAAAAATCCAGATACAACTTACTGGAACCTGTGGGATGTAATGAATGCTGTCTTAAGAGGGATTCTCACATCAGGAGAACAAAACAAGCCCAAATAAATAACCTTATGTTGTACTTCAAAATCCTAGAAAAAGAGCAAGTTGAGTCCAAAGCCCAAAGAAGACAGGAAATTATAAAGATCAGAGCAGAAATAAATGCAATAGAGATAGAGAAAACAATACAAACAATTAAGAGTCAAAGTGTTGATTCTTTGAAAGAATAAATAACATAGATTAAACCCCTAGCCAAACTTATTTTAAAAATGAAAGAAAAAAATCAACTTCATGCAATGTAGAAAGAAAAAGATGGACTCACTACAGACCCTATAGAAGTTCAGAAGATCATTAATACTTATTTCCAAAATCTGCACTCTCACAAGATGGAAAATACAGAAAAAATCGACATATTCTTAGATGCACAGAACTACCAAAGCTGAATCAAGAAGATATAAAAGTTCTGGGGCTGGAAAAATAGGTCAGTGGATTAAAGTACAGGCTTAGGCAGATGCAGTGGCTGGGATTCGATCCCCAGCCTGCTGTGCCAGCCCCATCCCTGGGACATGCTGAGGTGGTGATTGAGACTTGGCATGGTGGTGCATGCCTGTAATTACAGCTTTTGTGAGCTGAACACAGGTGAATCACTATGAGTATGATCTATGCAGTGAGACCCTGTAGACTCTTATTTAAAAAATACAAAAAAAGGAAGATATAAAAATTCTGAATAACCCAATATCAGTCAATGAAATTGAAAATGTAAGAAAAAAACCTACCAACAAAGAAAAGTCCTGGTTCTGATGGATTCACAGATGAATTCTACATGAAATTTAGAGATGATCTAATGGCAACTCTTCTCAAACTCCTCAATGAAATTGAAAGGGAAATAATTAGCATAAACTCCTTCCTGGAAGCAAGTATTACTCTGATACCAAAACTGTAGAAGGACCCAACCAAAAAAGAGAACTACAGGTCAATCTCCCTAATGAACACTGATGCAAAAATCTTCAATGAAGTACTAGCAAATAGAATGCAACAGATCATCAACAAGATTATACATCAAGACTAAGTGAGATCATCCCAGGAGTATAGGGATGGTTAAACATATGCAAATCCACAAATGTAATACAATGCATCAATAGAGCTAAGAATAAAAATCACATGGTCATCTCAGTAGATGCAGAAAAAGCTTTTCTTTATTAATTTTATTAAGAAAGAAATATTAATGAGACAATTTCAAAACCAATCAGCAGAACAGTTTCAATAATTAATACATTGCATATGGTTTTCTTCATAGTGGTTATTCATAGTACAAGATGCAGATATGATATCCTGTCCAAACACTATTAGTACAAATCTTTCCTCTCACTGAATTAACAAAAAATAGTTGTATAACTATCTTAACTATTTATATATACAGATAGAAAATGGTCCTTCATTTATATCCCCTTTAGAAAAAGCTTTTGACAAAGTCCAACATGCATTCATGGTAAAAAAAAAATACGTAGAAAATCAGAATAGATGATCTTTACCTTAACCTAATAAGTCATTTATGACAAAATAACAGCCAATATTACATTAAACTGACAAAAATTGAAAGCCTTCACTTTAAAATCAGGAACAAGACAAGGATGCCCACTGTCACCACTCTTGTTCAATGTAATTTGGAAACAGCCAGAGCAATTAAACAAGGGAATGAAATAAAAGGAATAATGATTGGAAAGGAAGAGGTAAAATTATCATTATTTGCACATGACATGATACTACATATAAATGACTCCAAAAACTCCACTAAGAGGCTCGTAGATTTAATAACAAAATTCAACAGCATAACAAGTCATCAAAAAATCTGTAGCATTTCTATACACAAAAAATGAATGCACTGAGAAATTATGGAAACCATGCCTTTCAGAGTAACACTCCAAAAAATGAAATCGTTAGGAATCAATCTTACAAAGGAAGTAAAAGATTTATACAGTGAAAACTATAGAACTTTGAAAAAAGAGATTGGAAGAAATTTCAGAAAATGGAAATATATTCCTTGCTCCTGCATAGGAAGAAACAACATTGTTTTTAATAATTTAATTGAGAAACAAATAGCAATGAGACAGTTTCAAAACTGATTAGTAGGACAGTTTCAATAATTAATACATTGCATATTGTTGTCTTCATAGTAGTTATTCATAGTGCAAGATGAAGACTAGATATCTTGTCCAATCACTATTGCAAATCTTTCTTCTCATTGAATTAAGAGAAAGTAGCTGCATATATGTCCTACCTATTTTGTATCTGCAGATACATAATAATCTTTCATTTATATCCCCCTTTTTGTCACAATTGGGTATTGCATTGCCATGTAAATATTGTAGGTGCTTGAATTCAGCAAAACCTAGTATAGTCCAGTAGTCTATAATAGCAGTGAGTTATCCATAGAACTGGTAATGTTAGGAGAGAAACAACATTTTGAAAATGACCATACTTCCAAAATTATTATACAGATTCAAAGCAATCCCAATTAAAATACCATTAGTATACCTCGCAGAGCTAGAGAAAACATTCATAAAAATCATCTAGAACCAGAAGAGGCTTTGAATAGCAAAAGTAATCCTGGGTAACACCAGAAAAGCAAGAGGCATTGTAATCCTTGACTTGAAATCATACTACAAACCTACTGTGATAAAATCAGCATGGTACTAGCAAAAACAAAACAGACTTGAGGATCAAGGGAACAGATTAGAAGACATAGACACAACAACAAACACACTCATCTACCTTGTCTTTGATAAAGGGTCCAAACATGTTCACTGGAAGAAATCCTCTTTAATAAATTGTGCTAGAAAAACTGACTTTGAACACACTGAAGGCTTAAAATAGACCCATGCCTATCATCATGCACAAAACTACAATCAAAATGGATCTAAGATTTAAATACTAAAATTGATACACTGAATGTTCTGGAGGAGAAAATAGGTAGAAATCTTCAGGACATAAGGTTAAGTAGAGTGTTCCTTAACAAAAATCAAACTGCATGGGAAATACTTCAAAGAATCGACAATTGGTATCTGATCTTTTTGAAAAGTTTCTGCACATCAAAAGAAATCACTAGGGCTGGGGATATAGCTTGGTGGTCTAAGAGCCTGCCTGGTCAGCTCAAAAACTTGGGTTCAATCCCTGGTACTGCATGTTGTGCCAGCCTCAGAATCCATGGTGGTACATACCTGTTATCCCAGAACTGGGGAGGCTGAGATGGAAGAATCACTATGAGTCTGAGCTGTGCACTGAGACCTTGTACCAAATTTTTTAGAAAAGATTTTGAAATGAAAAACAAATCACCAACAGACGAAAAAAAATACCCACAAATTGGTGAAAAATTATGACAGACTGTCCTTCACATAAAGGAATCCTACCTAGAACAAATAAACAATTTTAAAATTCAGGTGTCCAAAATTCAGAGACTCAATTCAAAAATGGGCATCTGAGATGAATGTATACTTCACAAATGAAATACACATGCAAATAAATTTGTAAAAAATGTTCAATATCATCAGTCATTCAAGAAATTCAAATTAAAAAGCACTGAGATCCCATCTCACCCCAGAAAGAATGGCCAACATTAAGATGTTAGCCTATAACAAATACTTAAGAGGCTGTGAAGAAAGAGAAACCCTTCTGCACTGTTGGTGGGAGTGCAGACTGGTATAACAACCATGGAAATCAGTGTGGAGATTCCTCAAAAAGCAAGGATTGGAGGTCCCATTCAATTCAGCTATTTCCTTTCTGGGTATTTTCCCGGAAGAACTGAAATCATCATAGCACAGCGATATATGTGCACTCATGTTCACAGCTGAGCAGTTTGTCAGAGCTAAATCTCTGACAAACAACCCAATATCAATCAATTGAAGAATGAATAAAATAGATATGGTATGTTTACATAATGGAGTATTACTCAGCTGTAAAAAAGATAAATTCAAGGCTTTTGTAGATAAATGAATGCAACTAGACACTGTATTCGGAAGTGAAATAAATTAGACCCACATATACATATATCGTATTGTCTCACTAGTGTGAGAACCTGAAAGAGTATAATCTGAAAGGTACAATAGACACTATAGAAGAGAAAGAATTTATTCTATGGAAAGAAAAAACTGGGATGAGGGAAAGAACAAAAGACAGAAGCAAAAAGTTATATTTATGTACATATGCAGGATAATTTGGATAACTGTACTGCCAATTTCTACCAGTCTTTTGAAAGGAGCAGTTAATGTTTAAATTTTTTTTTACTTTTTTATATATTTGGGTTTAGGGCTTACAGGATCTCACTATGTAGATAGGATTCAAAATTATTCTCCTCTTTTCAGCCTCCCAAGAGATGGGATTACAGAAACACACCATCATGCCCAGTCTCAATTGCAGTCTCAGCACACCCAGGGGTGAGGCCAGGACCACACACTGGGGATCAAACCCCTGCCCCTGTATCTGCCTAAGCAGGTGCTTTAGTCTGCTGAGCTATCTGACAGCCATAAACTTTTTTCTCTTTTTAATCTTTTATTCATTTGTTTATTTATGTGGTACAGAGTCTCACTATGCAGCTATGTCTCTTAATGATCCTCATTTCTCAGCCTGCCCAGTGCTGGGATTACAGGCATGTGCCACCACCCCTAGTTTCAGTGGCTGGCATGACGTTCCTGGGGTTCCAGGCAGGTACGGCATGCAGTACTGGGGATCAAACCCAGGTCTTTGAACTTGCCAGGTAGTTCTTTTTATTTTTCTCTTTTTATTTTTATTTTCTTCTTTTACATTTCTTATAGCTTTTTGGTTGTTCTTTTGTTTTTTCTTTAAATCAATTTTTCATGTTTATATCTGTAGCCTAAGCAATTAATTTGAAGAAGATAATAATCATGCAATACAGCAACCATTGTTGAATTTCTAATACTTTGTTTATTGAAATTTTGTGTTGTTTCTTTTTTTTATTTTGAAGAGTAAAAACAAAAGCAAAAAGGAATAGCAGAGAAGATATAAAACCTGGACTCCTCAAACTCTTCAATGAAATTGAAAAGGAAGCAGTCTTCCCAAAATCATTTCTGGAGGCAAGTATTATACTGATTCCAAAACCAGGAAAAGACACAACCAAAAAAGAGAACTACAGGCCAATTTCCCTCATAAACATAGATGCAAAAATCCTCAATAAAATCCTATTTAACACAATACAGCAAATCATCAAGAAGATCATACACCATGACCAGGTAGGATTTACCGCAGGGATGCAAGGATGGTTCAATATTCAAACAGCTGTACACCTTGTATGATACCAAAACAGTATGAAAACAGTTTGAAATGTATTAATTTATCTAATCTGTCTTGTTAAGGTGTCTTAAAACTGTCAGATTGATATTTGTACATCAATAAAATAAAAAATAAATTTAAAAAAAGTTATTTTAACTATGTGGCAACATGCTTAAGTCCTCATTTAGGGATTATTTATCTTTAAATAAACACTGTGTTATTTGCTTTCAAAATATTTAGTATATATACACATCATGTTAATCAACTGATGTAATATTTGCTTATTCTAATTTTCTATTTTCATAATACTAAATGTATGTACCATTTTAATGATAGACATTATCTACAACATTTGCTTATTCTAATTTTTTCTTTGTATGTGAATGATCAAATCTTTGGAAATCAGATTTTTTTCTTTACTTTTTTTCATTAAAAGAGTTTGAGATGGGAAAATAAACAAACAGCTATAAATGTAATACACTATATTAATAGACTGAAATCTGATAACCACATAATCATCTCTATTGATGCAGAAAAAGCTTTTGACAAAGTCCAACACTCATTTATGTTCAAAGTCCTACAGAAAATTGGAATAGATGGACTCTACCTCAACTTGATAAAAGCCATCTATGACAACCCAAAAGCTAATATAATTCTAAATGGGGAAAAACTGAAATCTTTTACTCTTAGATCAGGTACAAGACAAGGATGTCCTCTATCACGCGTCCTATTCAATATAGTTTTGTAATCATTAGCAACAGCCATTAGAAAAGAGGGAGAAATAAAAAGAATAAGAATAGGTAAAGAAGAAGTTATCACTATTTGCAGATGACATGATACTTTACTTGGAAGACCCAAAAAATTCCACCAAGAATTTACTAGAATTGATATAGAAATTCAGTAACAGAGCAGGATACAAAGTCAATACTCAAAACTCAATACCATTCCTCTACACAGATAACAAGCACATTGAAAGGGAAACTATAGAAAGAATACTTTTTACAATAGCACCACAGAAAATGAAATACCTTGGAATTCACTTAACCAAGGAAGTCAAAGATCTTTTCACAGAAAATTACAGTTCCCTAAGAAAAGAGATTATAGAGGATTTCAGAAAATGGAAAGATATTCCATGCTCCTGGATAGGAAGAACCAACGTTGTGAAGATGGACATACTCCCAAAATTTTTGTACAGATTTAATGCAATCCCTATCAAACTGCCACAAACATACCTCCCAGACCTAGAGAAATCATTCCTAAAATTTATTTCGAACCACAAATGACCTAGAATAGCAAAGGCAATCCTGGCCAACAAGGACAAGGCAGGAGGCATCACAATTCCTGACTTGAAATTATACTACAAAGCCACTGTGATAAAATCAACATGGTATTGGCAAGAAAACAGACCCAAGGATAATGGAATAGATTATAAGACTCAGAGGCCTCTGCAAACACACTCAGCCACCTGATCTTTGTCAAAGTGGCCAAACGCTTACTGGAAGAAAGACAGTCTCTTTAACAAATGGTACTGGAAAAATGGCTTTCTACATGCTGAAAACCAAAACTTGACCCAGGTCTGCAGCCATGTACCAGGCTAAAGTCAAAATGGATTAAAGATCTAAACATTAAAACAGAAACACTCAGTTTCCTGGAAGGGAAATTAGGAGGAAATCTTGAAGACATAGGGGTTGGCAAAGAGTTCATGAACAAATATGTATTCGTACGGGAAAACTTGAAAGAATCAACATTTGGGCTCAACTATTCTTGAGGAGCTTCTGCACATCAAAAAAAATTGTCAACAAAGTGAAAGGACAACCCACAAATTTTGAAAAAATCCTAATTAATAAGCAATCAGACAAAGGTCTGCTCTCCAGAATATATAAGGAACTAAGATATATTAGGGCCCTCAAATTTAAAGACCCAATCCAGAAATGGGCATCTGAGATGAATACACACTTCTCAGAGGATGAAATTAAGGAAGTAAATAAATATATGAAAAAATGCTCCATATCACTAGCCATCTGTGAAATGCAAATTAAAGCAACACTGAGATACCATCTCACTCCAGAAAGAATGGCTATCATAAAGAAATCATCCAACAGCAAATTTGGAGAGGTTGTGGGGAAACATTTCTCCACTGCTGGTGGGAATGTAGACTGCTACAACCATTGTGGACATCAGTGTGGAGGCTCCTCAGAAGAGTAGGACTGGAAATCCCCTTCAAGACAGCTATCCTCCTATTGGGAATTTTCCCAGAGGAATTGAAAACATCATATCAAAGTGATATATGTATACCTATGTGTATGGCAGCACAATTT
Source organism: Ctenomys sociabilis (assembly GCA_004027165.1). Lineage (NCBI taxonomy): Eukaryota > Metazoa > Chordata > Mammalia > Rodentia > Ctenomyidae > Ctenomys > Ctenomys sociabilis. Next base: position 74,327 of record PVKA01002983.1, on the reverse strand, counting down.
GTGATAGCAAAATCTTGTAAACAATCAAGACATGTCACAAGAGGAATGGTTGAAAAAGATGTGGTATTTCTATGTAATGGAGTATTACTCAGCTATATGGAATGATATACTTGAAGCATTTATATTGAAGTGGATGCCACTTGAACATATACTCATAAGTGAAATAAATCAGACACACATGTGCAAATATCATATAGTGTCCCTAGTATAAGAAGTCAAAAGAAGAAATACAAATAGAAATGTACAACAACTAAAGACAATTGAGTCAGATAGTTAGGGCAAACTGAACAGCATGTGCTGCAGGGTACTAATCAGCTTTTCTTCTGACTGATTAACAACCTAATTTCACAGATCAAAAACTGGAGAGATAGAAGGGCTGCAAGGTCAGCCAACATTTTGTCCCTAGCCTTTCAAGGTCAGTGAAGATTCAGGATATAGGAGAACCTGTATTGTAACATCATATAAAAGCCATGGGCCAGGTTGGGGCCTGATAATCCAGGAATGATCCCAATCAGTGCTTACTGATGTAAATAAATATGCCTCCAAATCCAGGGTGCCATTTCCATGTTTGCTATTGAAGAACCATTTGAGAAAATGGACTTAGTAGGTATCTGTTCTACTCACAACAGCAGAATACACACTCTTCTCAGCTGTTCATGGCACTTACTGTAAAAAATACCACATAGCTGCTCATAAAACATCCTTAGGCAAATGCAATGGAAGTGATCTGACCCCATACATATGGTCAGATTATATTCCAATAATATTGGGAATCCTGTACCTTACTCTCTCCTTTTTCTCTATCTTTTCTCCCTTCCCTCATCTCCATTGTTTGATCCTTATGTTCATTTTCTTTCTATGTTATTATATCCATTATATCTTGCAGGTTTTGTTTGGTTTTTCAGGTTCTTACACTTGGGAGACAACACAATATTTACACGTGTCTGTCTGATTTATTTTGATTATGAATATAGCCTCTAGTTCCATCCACTTACCTATAAAGGCTTCAAGTTTGTCTTCCTTTACAGCTGGGTAATACTCTACTGTATAAAAATACCATATATTTTTCATCCATTACTCAGGTGATGGACATTTTGGTTGTTTCCAAGATTTGGCTATCACAAATTATGCTGCTATAAACATTGGTGCCTGTATATCACCATGGTATGTTTTCAGTTCTTTTGGGAAAATACCCAGAAAGGGAATGGCTGGGTTGAATTGGATTTCCAGTCCTAGTTTTTGAAGAGTTCTATCATTTCTAATGCTATTTTTTAATCATTACTTTGTATTCTTTAAAAAAGAAAAAGAAACTAAACTAATCCAAAAGTAAATTCATAAACTAAAAATCAAAGGACAGAAAACAATATTCTACAAATTAGGCCCCTGAAAGCAAACAAGAGTAGCAATTTTATTGTTAGAAAAAGTAAATTTAAAATTAAAATGCATTGGAAGAGGCAAAGAAAGTCACTATATATTATTAAGGGAACATTCCAATGGGAAGAGATAATAAACGTAAGTGTATATGACCAAATATTGAAGCACCTAACACTTCATAAAACAAATACTGCTGCATATAAGACATCAAATCATCACCAACACAACCATAGTGGTTAACCTAGTAACAGTGTATTTCTTCTTCACGAAGAGATAGATTAACTAAACAAAAAAATTAACGAAGAAATATCAAAGCTCAACTAAACCTTTGAGGTGGACTTAATAACTATCTGCAGAATGTCTTACCCTACAACTGCAGAGTATGTACTCCTTGCAGCAGCATGTAGAACTTTCTCAAAAATAAACCACACACTAGCCCACAAGGCCTGCTGAAAGAAATACAAAAGTACCTAAGTCACCACATGTTTATTATCTTGTGCATTGAAACTAAACACCAACCAGAAAAGAAGCCACAGAAAAGTTGTAAGCACTGGAAAACTAAATAACAGGCTCCTTAGGATTAAATGGCTCACAGAAGAAATCAAGAAAGAAATTTGGTCTTAGAAACAAATGACAATGTCAGGAAAACATAACAGAACCTACACAATACAATGAAAGTAGTTGTAAAAGGAAATTTTTATTGCAGTCAGTGCTTGCAGTAGGAAAGCAGAATGAACTCAAATAAATCATTTAATGGTAAAACTCAAATTAATTAAAAACAGAAGTCTAAACCTACATTAAAGAGGAAAATGAATAAAGATCACCCTGGGAATTAAGGAAACCATGACTAAAATCACAGCACAAAGAATCAATGAATTAAAGAGCTATATTCTTTTTTTTTTTTGGCATAAAATGGAACATGTATTTTCTTTTTCTTTTTTTACAGAGTACTTTATTTATTTATTATTTTTATTGAAAAACAAATATCAATGGGACAGTTTCAAGACAAATTAACAGGACAGATTAGACAAATCAATACATTGCAAAATGTTTTCATAATGTTTTGGTGTTGTACAAGGTGCATACATGATATTATACCTACAGGCATTATCATAGCAGATGTCTCTTCTCAGTGAATGAGGAGAGTGCAGCTACACACCTATCTTATTTCTCTACAACTGATTTATATTACAGATTCAACAATTAACACCCTCTACCTTATCTCCCCAGTGTCTGTCCATAGTACATGTTTGATATATTTATTTATTTTATTTTATTTTTCTTTTTCACTACAAAATGGTCCTTCGTTTATATTCCCTTTTTTTCTTTACTTTTGTCAGAGATGGGTATTCCACTGCCATTCAAATATTGTAGGTGCATGAATTCAGCAAGGTAGTTCAATATAGTCCAGTAGTCCATGATAGTAGTGGGTTATCAGCATGACTGGCAATGTCAGAAGTTGTTGACTTGAGCCTTTTACAGCTCAGCATATTAGTAGGGCTTTACTTTTTATACTTCATTTTTATACTTTTCTGCTGGATGGTTAAGGCCAAGATAGAGCAAGACCTATGCAACAACAACAACAAAAAATGTAACTTTTGTATCTGATAAGGTCAGTCAAGTGCCCTCAAGATTTATCCTGAAAACCTGTACCTCACTCTGTAGATATTCTGTCAGTGTCAGACATGTGGATGAGTCACGGCCATTGCTTGACCAATTTGCGCTCTGTGAAAGCTTGAGAGAATTTCTTCTCACCTTGTGAGTGTTTTTCCTCCTTTTGGTCAGTGTCTTAGTTACTTTTCTCTCATTGTGGAGACAAAATACCCAACACCCAAGGTTAGAGGAGGAAAAGTTTATTGATCTCATACTTTGCAGAGGTTTCAGACCAAAATTGGCTGATTGTAAGGGAGGGTGGCACATTGCAGAGGGGCAGTTCATAGCAGTGGAAGACAGAAAAAGCAATATGAGAGCCGGGCGTGGTGGCGCATGCCTGTAATCCCAGCACTTGGGAGGCTGAGATGGGAGGATTGTTGTGAGTTCAAGACCAGCTTGAGCTACAAAGTCAGCTTAAGGCCATCCTGAACTGCATAGTGAGACCCTGTCTCAAAAAAACCAAAAAAAAAAAAAAAAAAAAAAAAAGCAATATGAGCAAAAAAGGAAGGGCAAGCCTTTTTCTGTCCCTTGTATAGGGCAGGTGTAGTATTTACAACCTTAATTCTAGCATTGGACCTTAAATTGATCACCAACTCTAGATTCAGCTGTGTTTTTCTGAGGGGTTAAAAATCTCATTTATTTATTTATTTATTTTTCTTTATTTATTTGTTTGGTGCAGGATCTCACTATGCAGCTCAGACTAGCAGTGATCCTTCTGGGATATTGAAAGTGATCAAAATATCCCCACTGTGGATATTTTGTAAGGGAGCACTTAATTAGCATACACCAGGCCATGAGTTCCATTCTAGCATCACCCTCCATTAAATACATAAAACGGCAGGAAGAGGAGGCAGGAGAGCTGTGATTACAGGAATATGCCACCATGCCCGGTTTCAGTAGCCGGCATGGTGTACCCAGGGCTCCAGGGCCAGCAAGACAAGTGATATCTGATACTGAACCAGGGTCCCTGTGCTTGCCAAACAAGTACTTAGATGACTGAGGTATCTCCTCAGCCCTCAGCTACATTTGAGAAACCCAGCCTCCATGGTGGCAAGAGTTTTTTGGAGGACATCCAGACACAAACCCATATCTATTATGTTTATTCTTTCAGAATATAGCTCTTCAGCCTGTCATTCTGGCCTTATAAATATGTACTTCTTGTCATGGCAAACCAACTATTACTATAGTGTCTTTCAAATAATTTTTTAAAGGGTAATAAATGAAAAATAAGACAAAATAATGTCACAAGAAAGTCCTGCTACAATGCTGTATATGGATAGATTTCTAAATATCTATGTAAATATATGTGTTAATTCCTATTTTTAATTTTTTTTCTTCTTCATATTCTGTATGTACTTAGAGTTTAGTATCTCAATACTTGATGAAATATATATATATATATATATATATATATATATATATGTTCCACAACAACTGAAGACAATTGAGTCAGATAGTTACAGCAAACTGAATGGCATATGCTGCAAGGTACTAATCAGCTTTTCTTCTGAACTTAACAACCTAAGTTCACAGATCAAAATTGGAGAAATAGAAGAACCGCAAGGTCAGCCAACATTTTGGCCCTAGCCTTTCAAGCTCAGCGAAGACTCAGGGCATAGGAGAACCTGTACTATAACATCATGAAACTCAGTTGTGTCCCAAATTTTCTAACCAAGGAGATTATGGGGCCACAGAGGAAAGAGATCGAAGTTCTATAGTGTGCCTGGGGAGAGTCACATGGAGAGAAAACTTCCTCTCAGGCTCTCACAGAGAGCAAACTGGTCAAGCATTGGCTGTGACTCATCCACATGGATGACACAGACAAAAGATCTACAGAGTAAGGTACAGGATTACAAGATGAACCCTGAGGGGACTTCACTGACTTCATCAGAAACAAAAGCTACATCGTTTGGTATATAGGTCTTGCTCTATCTTGGTCTTAACCATCCAGCAGAAAAGTATAAAAATGAGGTATATAACATGGGGCCATAATAATAAGTTGAACTGTAAATGGCTATGGCCAACAACTTCTTCAGATAACTCACTATTAATGTGGAATGCTGCACTGTGTTGGATTGTGTCACCGAGTTCAGGCACCTAAACTGTTTTAATGACAACTGAGTGCTCATCTTTAACAGGTCTAGACAAAAAAAAGGGGGAAATACAAAGGAAGAATCATGATGTGTGTGTATAAATAGTACAGTTAGGATAAATATGCTGTGCTTCTGCATAATTCTATGAGAAGCAAGATTTGCACTAATAGTGGTTGGACAAGATATTATGTTGGCTACTTTATCTTAGTTCAATGGGAAGATATGAACTAATGTTTAGACAAGATATCATGTCTTCATCTTGTACTCTGAATAACTACTATGAAGACAACAACGTACAACATATTGATTATTGTAACTGTCCTACTAACCTGTTTTGAAACTGTCTCAATGTTATTTCTTTCTCAACAAAATTAATATAAAAAAGAAAAAACTGCAATCAGAAATGATAAGGTGGGAAGTCTACCCTTCAGAGCCATGCTTCCAGTGGCGTGATCTTCCAAGTAGGCCTCACCTTTTAATATGCCCCTTGAGCTAAAAACTCATGGATGGATTACTCCACTTGACCATGTTGGAGCCCTCATGATGCAATCAGTTGCCCCAAAGCTTTTCAGCTGGCAATGAAGCCTTAGAACCAACAAATCTTTGGAGAGGAATATTTTGCATTTCAGGTACAGCACTAATATATTTAGAAAAGCCAGAATTCCTAGACCCGCATCCCAGAGTCATATAGATAACTTGACATGGTTGTTTAAAGGAACTCTGAATCTCACTGTGCCCACCCAAGCCTTGCTCCGTGCCCCAGCCTGCCTCCTTGTTACGTGCATCTCCCAGTTGCATTCCCCCCTCCTGTCCTTTTGGTTTTGTGCGTGTAATGGAGGGTGGTGCTGGAATGGAACTCATGGCCTGGTGTATAGTAAATAAGTGCTCCCCTACAGAGGGACATCTCCACAGCAGGGATGTTTTGATCACTTGCAAATATGGGAATTTTTTTTTTTTTTTTTTTTTGCGGAACCAGGGATTGAACTCAAGCCCTTGAGTTTGCCAGGGAAGCATTTATTCCACTGAGCCATCTCCCAGCCCCCAAACGTGGCTGGGCAAATTTAAAGTATGTTAAGTGCTGCATTCACGCTGTTACGGAGGTGCGTTCCTTACTTTCACAGGGGAATCTAGAAGGAAGTGAATGTCCGGAAGCTGGGAATTCTATCTGTTACCAGTCAGGATAATGGTAATATTGTATGGTGGACCAACCAAAGTGAGACTCAGAATCTTTCTGGCTTTTATTATTATTACTGCCAATTGGTATTAATGTGCAATTGGTATTAATCCGTTACAATGAGCCATTTTGATAAATGGCTTTCTGTTTTCTTTCTAGCTTTTTGCTCACTACTTTGTCTGCTTTGCTCATCTGTAAAATGGGTTGTAACGCTGAACAAGAATCAGGCCTGAAGCAGCACAGAGCCTGGTACTTGTAAGGCTCTACATGTTGATTTGCTCCACTCAGGATTAACTGGGGAGCTGATGGAAGACACCGCAGTCTGTTCCCATTCCCTAAGGCTCTGTGGTGCTCTAGGGAATACTGATTGGAAGTTACCGTCCACAAGGCAAAGGGGTGGCTTTGGGGAGGGGCTCTGAGGTTCTAGGTCACCTCTCAGCAGGAACTCCCGCCCTCGCCAAGCCCGGGCAGTGGGGGCGGTGAGGCTGAGGGAGGGGGCGGGGGCCGCGCGCTCCACCCGGTTGGTGCAGCGCCTCTGCTGGCAGGCAGGCGGGGCCGGCAATATAGCGTCTCGCCCGCCTAAGGCGCTTGTGTGCGGGACAGTGCGCAGCGGGCGGGCAGGGACAGAGGCCCCAGAGACCAAAGCGGCGGGCACCCCAACGACCTGGAGCAGAGCGAGCACCATGAGCTACAAATGCGACGTTGTCGTGGTGGGGGGCGGCATCTCAGGTCAGTGGCGGCGGCGTGCTCTCTTTCCCCCTTGCCGCACTCGGACAGGTGGCCGCCAAGGGAGGCGAGAGGGGCGGCCTCAGGGCTCAGGCTGACCCCGGAGTAGCACGTTCTCTGCGTTCTCCGCGCACTGGCAGGGATCCAGCGGGGCCCACGCGCCACACAGCGAACTCTCCCCCGGGGGTAGGGCAAGCGGGAAGGGGGTTAGAGCGCCCTTGCACAGAAGCCTGTGGACTGGAAGCTTGTTGAAGGTCTGGGGCTCAACTTTGAATCGCTCTTCCAGAAGGCTTCCAGGCCCGCTCTTGCAGAGTTTATGCAGTAAGGGAAACGGAGACAGGGACGCAGGAGACACCTGTTGGGGACTGTTGTAAGAATCAGTCCTTCCCTTCAGTCTGACCTAGACACTCTCCCTTGCCTGGAGCAGGCAGGCACATATTATTACTTTGCTGTCTGGAAAATGGCTTTCAACAGAAGAAAGGGGCTGGACCCTGGTAGACCGATTGCACAACCCTTCCAGACTGCGTGGATTCTCTCTGGTTCCCTGGTTGTCATGGGCCACCTGCAGGGCCTTCTTGGCAAGCGTCCCTTCTCTTATCCACCCTCCTTTGCCCTGTTCCCTCACCCAAAGCACAGAGTGGCCCAGCTACAAGGCTGTCTGATACAGCCCATATTTGGCAAGAAAGGGCAAAGAGTCTGCTCCTGCAGCAAGGGTTGTGTCTCTTTCGAAGGACTTTTTTTTTTTTTTTTTTTTTTTTTTGAGGCCCTAGTGCTTGCGAGGGAAACTTATTCCACTGAGCCATCTCCCCAGCTCCAGAGATTCAGAGGGGAAACGCGCCCTCTGAAGAGCATCAGGCAGATTGTATTGAGGTGGATGGCCTAGAAACCATAAAACGGGCCCCCAGCACAGCCCTGGGGTACTTTGTCCCTCCTGGTATTTGAGCAGAAATCAGCCACTTCCAGAACCCAGAAATGTGTGTTCTAAGACACAACCACACCCAATTTTAGTCAGCCTCCAGCAGGAGCAGGGTCTGGCGTGAGTCCCTGTGAAAAGGGCAGGACAGAGCTGGACACTTGTGCCTGGAGAGGAATCCCAGGGCCCGATGCTGCCAGTTGCCCCAGGTCCAGTGCTACTGCCTTCACTACAGCCTTGTCTTTGGGCCAGAGCCCCAGCTACCACCTTTGTCCTGTGGCCCTCGTGAGCTCGGCTATGCTGGGTTTCTGGCCTGGTGCATGGATGCATGAACAGTCTGCTAAGGTTCACTAAGGCTGCATAGAGACTCAGTTTTGTTTTGTTTTGTTTTTCAGTACCAGGGATTGAATTCAGGTCTCTGAGCTTGCCAGGCAGGCACTTATTCTACTGAGCTGTCTCCCTGTCCTGAGAAACAATTTAAAAAATATATATTTTTGACATATTTTTTCCCAGAGGAACTTGGACTTAAAAAGCATACCTACCAAGATGGTTTAGAAAGTATTACTCATTGGGTCTTGATACTGTTTTTGCTGAGCACCCTCAGGTATGAAAACTGAGGGTTCTCTTTTGCAAATGTTCTTTGCTTACTCAAAGTATGCCTTTATGGGTTTAGCTATTTCTGCTTCTGTCCCACTATATAGTATTCTTGATTGATACACTAAACCTTCAAACTCACTCAATCTATTTGGGTTAGATGAGGAGATACAGGTTTAGCTGTTTTTACAAGGAGTGATGAACCTTTTGCATTCACTCCCCAAATGTTAAAAACAATGGACTAATGAATAAACCTGCCTTTGTCAATAGCATTACATGGAATAGGCATTGTTCTAAGAAGCAAGAAAGCAGAGTTTCAAGGCCCAGCCATTCTCCATTGTATAATCTAGAAGGAGGTGACACCATTAGTTATAACTAGATTATAGCGTCGTTGTGGAGGGCATGTGAGACAGTGTGTGTGCAATGGCTTTGCAAAGTCTAAAATATTAGCCCAGCAGGGTGGGGGCTGGGGATGTAGCGCAGAGATAGAGCTCTTGCCTAAAATGCATGAGGCCTTGGTTCCATCCCCAGAACTGCAAAGAAAAAAAAATTCCAAATGTATCTAAATACTTCCTGGCACTTACACATTGGGGATATAGTTAAGTAATGGAGCATTAGGTTTTATTTCCAGCACTGCAAAAAAAAAAAAAAAAAAAAAAAAAAAAAGAAAAGAAAAAAAATAAACTATGGCACAAGGTCCTATAAGAGTTTTACTCATTTATTCAAACGATAGGCTTCATGGCAGACTGTGGTAAGGGATTAAAAACCAGACAATGCTGTCCTTGCCCTGGAAGACAGAAATGACTTCAGGTGCTGTACTACTGCACAGTACCAGTCACTACAGATGATGATAATGTACTGTGCTTTAAAAAACACACAAGACAGGATTTGAATATTTTTACCACCAAGAAATGATAGATGTTTGGAGAAATATATATGCTTAGCTAGATTTGGAATGTATACCTATATCCAAGCATATTTACCTGATAATTATGCATAATTTTATGTCACTGAAAAACAACATCAAAAAGACAGTATGAGGTAGAAGAAGGTGGTGAATGCCCCAGGAGGGTCCCTCCATTATTTATTCATTCAGTGAACATTTGCTCCCTGCCTAGCATCCTGCCCCAGAAGTAATAAAAGATGAATTGTATAGACCCATTGCTTTGGGAACCCTCATAGATGATAATGGGAGACAGAATCATGAACAATTAATAACAAATGGCCTATTATAAATGCTTTAGTGGCACCTGTAAAATGTCCTAGGTAATATAAAACTCTGAGAAAATCTAGGAAGTCTTCATGGGAAAAGTGGCAGTGAATTGAATGTGCAGCATTAAAAATGAATTCACTAAGGGACTAGATAACAAAAGCATTTGGTGATAACAACTTACATACAATCATGAATATGTGAAAGAACATGATAACACATTAGGAAACCTTGAGAATTTCAGTGTTGAAAGTTGGGAGGGGTGTGGTGGGAGACAAAACTAAAAATGCCAACTGTGACAGGCTGGAGACTTGTACATCACACCCTAAGGCTTAACTTCTTTCATGTTCAATGAGTAATGCTGACAGTTTTTCATTGACAAACTTATGTACATGAAACAATGGGGTACATGGAGATGGCATTAGTAAAACTGGAAGTAAAGAGAGAATACGTTTTAGGAAAAGACAGAGCATCTGGAGTTGGAGGAGCTCGGTAGTAGTTGGCAATGTGGCAAAGCAGTTGGAGTTACGGAGGTGTATGACAAAAGTTTTAGTTGAATCCTCTGTATGGAATGAAATGGTCATAGCCAAAAACACAGAGTATAGAAGTTTTGAATCCATAAGTGATTGATACAATGATTTATTTATGCTTAAAAGTCTTTGGATTTTACTCTAGTTTTAAAATTTTGTTAATGATTAAGTTTGGGACATCCTGGTAATTCTCTGATAATTTAAAAGCTGTCAGCATATTTTAATCACTCCTTTTGGGATAAAGAGATACACTGGGAGTATAGCTGGTTAATGTATAACTTCCTGTTTTGGTGTTTAGAAAACTCCAAGGCAATTGTAGAAGAGCATTTCAGTAATGTGTATGATATGTAAGTGAATCCCTACCGAAATCTATCCAAGGGCCATTGATTCATGGAGATTGGTAGAGCAAAAGTGCTTCTCACATGTAGCTGGCCAGCACTGTGCTGCCTCTGTACAAAGTCTCAATTTTAGTATTTGGGTTGGTGAAACCATGGGAACTATCCTTTGCAACTCTGGAGTGGATCTTGCTCAGTCACCAAAATAAAAAGCTAAAAAAGGAGGGGCAATACAAAACAGAAAGTTTTTGCAAGACTTGGAAGAGAGAATCAGTCATTTGAAGGTGGCAAGTGCTAAGTTTGAGGTCAATGTCACAAGCAGCCTTCCAAATTGGCCTGTGGCCTGCGTGAATAAGAGAGCGAGCCTGGCTGCTGGCTATGGGGACTGGTCTGGGCAGGAGGCATGAAAGGCAACTCACAAGGGATCGTGAGTTGAAGGGTGCTATGGGCAGACATGGTCCCGGTATTGGTGGCCAAGCCTGCCCTCACCTGTGGTAAAGAAGTATGGAGAAGTTCTCTGTGCCCCTTTAACTCACATGCATGGTCTGAAAACCAATAGCTATGTAGCTATGCTTAGAAATTTGTATAGCCCAGTCAAGGAGAGAACAAAGAAGCAACTTGGCAATATTAAGTCAGCACAGGCTTCAGTGGCAGACTGGCTGTGAATCTAGTTTCCTATTGTATAACTAACCTGACATATCACTGAACCTCCTTGTTCTTCAGCTGCCTCACTGCTTTTCTTCCCCCATGAGATGGTTTAATGATTGATAAAAATGTACAGAACTACTTGAAACAGAAATGCCTTAGGATGTGTACCATGAACTCAAGATGTCACAGGAGCTAGGGAAGGTAAAAGATCTCAGTGGGGAAAAAAAAAGCAAGTGAAAGTTTGGATTTAGAAAAATCAAGACAGTCGTTGAAGAAAAAGTTTAAGTCAACATTGATTTTTTTTTCCTTTTTTTTTCATAGTCCTGTGGATTAAACCCAGGGCCTCATACTTGCAAGACAAGTATTCTACACTGAGCTACACTCCCAGCCCTTATCTTGTCTTTAAAATGGGATTCTTAATGCCTTCCTTGCCAGCTTTTCTTAAGGTTTAGAAGAGTGCACATGCAGGAGCATAAATGGTGCTTACTATGGCTTTGCCTTAGAGTTACTTTACCTTTTAATCCTTACTTGGTTTCTAGATTTTTTCTTTCCTTTAAAAAGAAGCAATTTCCATGCAATCTATGCAAGATAGGTTCTTCACAATTGTGTTATAAAATTATTAACAGTCTGTCCAATAGTAGTAATGATTTTAAAATCAACTTTCATTTTTCTTTTATACGTTTCTTATAATTTTCACTGTACAATTTTATGGAGTACCACGTGCTGAATGAACATATGTATGTGGTGTGCAATGATCAAATCAAGGTAGTTAACATTTCCATCTGAAACACTTAAAACATTTTTGATTAATATGTAATGTACGTATTTATGGTTGATAGTGTGACAGTTCAGTACTTGTATACAATATGTACTGATCAAGTCAAGGTGACATTGTTATCTTTTTATCATTACTTGTGTTGAGAGCCTTTTAGCTTCTCTTTTCTAGTTACTCATAACTTTTTAATAGATTATTAAACTACTTTTTATTTTTATTTTATTATCTTGATAACCTCTGGTGATTAATCCCAGGTCCTTATGTATGGTACAGAAATGACCAAGCTGACCTCAACCTTCCAGTCCTCCTGCCTCAGCCTCCCAAGTATCTAGAATTGAAATGAGAGCCACGGTGTCTGGCTTTAAGTTTTAACTGGCAAATAATAAATGTATATGTTTAAGATGTACAGATAATTTGACATACGCATGCTGTCTTAGTTGCTTTTTCCATGGCTGAGACAAAATACCCACAAGTTAGGAGAGGAAAAGTTTATTTGGCTATAGTTTGTGGAGGTTTTATTTAGCTGGCTATACAGCAGAGTGGCACATGGCACAGGTGCACTGCAGAGGAGAAACAGCTCATTGTAGGCAAAGACAGGAAAAACAACACTGGGACTCAACAGCATCTTTTTGCCCCTTTATTTTATCCAGGCCACATAGGGTGGGTAGCACTGACACCCTTCATTCTGGTGCTCTTGAGCCTAGCATTGTGCCCTGAATCATTTCCAGCATTACACACTCTAGATCCAGCCACCCATGAAAAAGTTCCACCTATGACTGCATGAGGCTTTGGGGGGACATCTAGACACAAGCCACAACACAAAGAATATATGATTAAATCAGGCAAAATAGCACTTTCTGTTCCTTAAACACATATCTCGCTTCTTTCTATTGGGAGCCTTTGAACTCCTCTCTTGCAGTTCTTTATAGAATAACTTTTTTTTTGTGGAACCGGGGATTGAAGTCAGGCCCTTGCACTTGCCAGGCAAGCACTTATTCTACTGAACTATCTCCCTGGCCCCCAAATACATAATTAATTGTGAAGTGTAATTACCCACTATACTGTAGAACACTAGAATGCATTCTTCCTGTTGAAATTATATTTTGGTACCTCTTTCCCCCCTCTCCCTGCCCTTTCTAACCTCCAGTGGCTTCTATTTTTCTACAAGATGAACTTCTTAAACTTTCCACATTTTAAGTGAGAGCATGCAGTCTTTGTCCTTTGGTGCCTGGCTTATTTCACTTAACCTAGTGTCTTCCAGCTCAATGTTTGAAAGAAGAAATGGGAATTCCTGTGTAATCATTTCTTCCTTTTCACCAACCAATATTTTTTTGGATGTGAGCTATACATTAGTGGCAACAGGGTGGTACCTGCTGAGGGACCTCGGGAGCTCAGGCTTGCTTCAGTCTCTTCTCATTAGGAGAAATTTTGGAAGCCCAATATCTGTATTTCAGCACTGCCCAGCCTGGTTGCTATTCCAGTTCTGACTTGATTCTTATTTTAGCCACCAGACTCCTATCTTAATTGCCATAAATAATGGATGTATTAATAGTAAATGATATTTTAATTTCATAATATTATTTAGTTATAATTAAGTAATAAAAGAGGTAACATATTAAATTATGGTCTCTATGTTGGACAAGCTTTTAGGAACTTAACTTCACAGCAGCTCTGTGAGGACTCAGAATGTTAACACCTTATTGCTCTGTTTCATTTTTACCTTATGGCATCTTGATGGATGGAGCTGGTTGGTAGTCTGTGTAGGCAGAGCCAGGTGTCACTAAAGCCACAATTTCTGGGTCCTTCTATAGCCTCAGAATAATGAAGGTAGGTTTAAGGTGTGACTGTGCCACTGACAATGTCCACAATACCCTCCCCTTCTGGATGGGTGCTGAGGGCCAGGTTCCCCATGCAACAGAGTTAGTATGAAAGTACAGTGGTTAGGGGTGTGATATCTTCATGGGTTCCACCACTAGCTAGTTGTGGCACCTTGGGTAAAATGGTTAACCTTCCCATGTCTTCACTTTCTCTTCTGAAAAATGGTAGTAACAATGGTATCTATACCATAAAATGGTTGAAAGGCTCAGAAACAAAATCTGCACCAAAGGCATGGAATGGAGCTTGGTGTCTGCAAAGCCCACAGTAGATATTGTCTATTATTATTAATCAGACTCACAAAGTGTCCACTTACTAGTGGGTTGAAGAAGTATCTTGTGGCTGTGCATAGACGTGTACTAACAGTGATGGCAAACGTGTTAGAGACTAAGTGCCCAAACTGCAGCCCAAAACTCTTCTTGCAAGGACCAGCCAAATAGCTCAGCAGATTAAAGAACCTGCAAGCTGGGTCCCGGGGTTCAATCCTAGGGTTGGCCTGCCAGGCCCACCCCAGGGCATGCTGAAACAGCAGTTGAGACACACCTGTAATCCCAGCTCTTGGGAGGCTGTAAACAGGACAATCACTATGAGTCTGATCTAGTAGTGAGACCCTGAACACCCTGTAGACTCTTCCCTAAGATACAGAAAGAGAAAAAAAGAAACTCTTATTGCAAAGTGCCAACACTGCAGTGAAACCTGAGTACTATAGTTTTATTTAGTTTAGAAGAAACAACTGTTATCTGATGCTTGGCTACTTAGGTGGCTTGGCTAGCATACAGACCCAGAAGGCTCTGCTTGTCTAGTGAGGCATGTGTGACACTAACACATTTATGTGCATAAGCACATGTGCAGAATATTATCCTATAGTGGGATACTGCTACCAAATCCAACTTTCTTGGCCTGTGTATGATTTTGTAACACACATCATATAAGGAAACCAGCAGCTAAATATAAGGAAAAAAATTACAGTTACATGGGGAAGCCGATCACAAGTTGAAACACAACCTGGACAACTTTGTGACCTAAGACCACATGTCAAAAAAATTTTTTTAAAGGACTGGGGATATAGTTCATTGCAAAGGATCTGGGTTCAATTCCCAGTATTGCAAAAAGAAAAAGAAAGAAAAAAAAAACCAAAAGCTTAATTTCTAGTTTTTAAAATATTATATTTAACATAAATATACCAGACACTGTAAAGGCTAAATATATTGTTAAAGACTGTGATTGAGTTGCAGGTTTAGCTCAGCAGTGCAGTGGTGGACCTCACCTGTCAAGTGTGAGGTCCTGAATTCAATTCCCAGTACCAAAAAAAAATCTTGTAATTGAGCAGCTCAATATTCAATAGTTATATCCCTAAATACATTTTCCCTTTTCGTTTTCTTGTCAAAATACGCATGACATTCATTTTATAAGTGAATCAGATAATTCTTTTGATATGAAAAGAAAATCACATTGCTATATGAAGACTTGTAACTGATTTGGTGCTCAACAGATTTTTTTTTTCATATTTTAGGGAAGGGTCTGTGGGGTGTTCAGAGTCTCACTACTAGATGGGACTCGTAGTGATCCACCTGTTTACAGGCTCCCAAGAGCTAGGATTAGAGGCGTGCGCCACCACTCCCAGTGCGATTGCAGGGTCAGTGAGCCTCGGGGCAGGAGGCCCGGGGGGGGGGGGAAATGGGGCTGGCAAGGCAGACCCGGGGATCGAACCCCTGGCCCCTGCACCTGCTTGCAGGTGCTTTAATCTGCTGAGCTATTTGGCTGGACCTTTAGAAGTAATTTAGTTTCTCACTTATTTCTCCAAAACTTGGGTCTCATTTTCCATGTTCCACTGACAAAGTAAATTTCATATAATGATGTTTCATTGTCAAGCCTATTTCTCCAAGTTTCAGTAATAAGAAATAGTGTACCCTAGTGAATTCTACAGTGTTATACATTTCTTCATTCCCATCAAGATTCAAACAATAAATGCCCATGTGTTTTACTGATACATATATTGCATTAGAACGTCTCTAATTTAAACAACATATAAAATTAATAAATTTTAAATTATTAACACGAGAAGATAACAGTGTGCTACTAGAGATCCACCAGTATGCAGGATAAATGGCATCTGTAGAGTTGTCTGTGGCCCCGTATGAGGACTGCCACAAACTTCTCTTGTCTGTGGATTAGGTAGACATCATCCTTATAACATTGACAGTGCAACATGCTTATCTCTACGACCGCATTTCATTTCCTATATTTTATTTACATTATCTAATTAAGTATCTATGAACATTCATCTGATCACAGATTTCTTAAATCAGAGATTTTGTATGGTTTCACTGCCTCTCATGTTTAGCAGTTTCCAATTCATCCTGGAAGTCCCCAGAAATTGAACTAAACTAGTAGAATCCCTTGACAAGGACCACGACTTTTCTCAGGCTCTGAACCAAAGGAAGGCAAACCTCACAGGTGGAAACCTATTGAAAGGATGGAGCCAATTTTGCCTCTTCTGGCAGAAAGTGGATAATCTTGATGTTAAATACAAGGGCTTTGAGGACCCGGAACTTGAGCACAAATTTCATCTATTCTTTTAAATGTGCAGCTTGGGCAAGTTATCTACTTCTTCAACCTCAGTTCTTTACTTATCAAGTGTAGGGATGGTCCTGGGGCTAACTCTAAGATCTATCAGTAAATGTTAACTTTGTTATTTTTATAAGTTACTGGGTAATACATCACTGAACATACTTTGGAAACTTAAAAGACTAAATAAATCCCCTTCTTGATCCAAAAAGTGAGCCAGGTAAGAGGCCACATTCCAATGTACTGTGTGTCTGAAGAAACAGTGATTTTATTCCCACAACAGAATGCTCTGGATATTTGCTCTGGTTAAACGTGCATCATTGCCCTTTTTATAAGGCTCCAAGTATGTTACACTTAGAATATTACTAATATGTCTCTATAAAAGATATTTCCCCCAAGAGAGGAGTTTAAGGGATAAAATCTATCCTGATTTTGAATTTACAACAAACAAAGCTTCTTCCAAGATAACTTTTTTCATTAATAGATCAATGGTGTCTGAAGATGAAAGCATCTTTAGAATTGTATCTAGTAGGCAAGATCACCAGGTTTTAAATGCAAAGAAAAACAGAGAGGCCAAAAAGCTGGATCTAGCTCATAACCATTTCTTTTCAATAAATTTACTCTCCTGAGGAAGTAACCCTCAACTTTATGAGGAAACATAATCTGACAAATGGTGCTGGTTAGGAGGGAAAAATCAGTAATACTTTGGATATGTAGTTTCTATTTCCTACTTTGATATTCACAAAATGGATCCATCTTTGGCCCCTTCAGTTAATTTAGTAAACAAAGAAATCACAGAAAGCCAAGCCCCAGTAAGCAATGTTTCCAAAGTCAGCATGTATTTATTCTGTGTGGAGGTACAGGAAAAGATTAAGACCAAGTTCTTAACCTCAGAAAACTTAAAATGCAACTGGAGGCATGAGATTAGCACATGGAGACAAGAAGATATATATATAAATTTGAACTGGGAGACCCAAACCTTAGGTTGTGTCTTAGTCATTCTCTCAATGCTGGGACAAAATACGTGACACCCAACTTGAAGAAGAGGTTTATTTTGGCCTACATTTTCAGCCCATGGTTGGCTGGCTACAAGGCAAGAATGGCATAGTAAAAGGGCCTGGGGAAATGAAAAGCTGCTCCCACTATAGTGGCCAGGAAGCAGAGCGAGAAGGGAGCAGGAGCAGCTGGGGAGGGAGACACACTCCTCCAGGTCACAACCTCAGTGGCCTGCCTCACACAACCAGGCCCCACGTCCTAACAGCACTTCAGTTGTACGGGCCCTGTAGTCCAGTAAGTTTCCACAAGCCCCACTTCTGAGAACATGAAGCTTTGGAAGAGCATTCCAGGTCCAAGCCACAGCATCCGACCCTTGGCTCCCCGAAGACTCATGCACATGTCTTTATGCAAAATGCATTTACTCAATTTACAAGTTATTAAAGTCTTAAAGGTTTCAGCATTACTGCGAAGTCTAAGTCAGAAGTCTCCTCTGAGACTCAGGACAAACTCGTAGCAATGAGTCCCTGTAAAAATTTTAAAAAGGAAAGTTAAACACTGCAAAAATATAATGGCACTGAATAAATATTCCCATTTTTTCCCATGGATCACATATTGGGCCTTTATTAATAACTAGTAGGCAGGTGGAGAGAACCCATCAAATTAAATATGCCCCAACTCATGTATTATCAATTCAGTTTTTTTAAAATATCTTAAATCTCCAGGTTGACATATCAAAATGCTGAGCACTCAAGTATGTGAAGGCCTCTGTAGCACGGCAGGAAAAAGTACCTACCAGATTTAAGGTTCTATTTTATGCACATGGGCACTGGTCACAGTAATCTCTCCAGCAATACCATAACTTCCAAAAGGAGTAGATTTGTCACCAGATCCTGAGCCTTTCTTAGCTACATCTTCTACTGGGAAAGCAACAGAAAGAAAGATGGGGCTTTGTGGCCTGGGGCCTTCATGCCCACTTGTAGGAGGACTGGCATTCTGGGGACTCTGGGCATGTTTCTGGAATTTCTGGTCTGCAGCAACAGCAATGGGCACTTGGACTGTATCGAATCTCTTCAGGCCATCTGCCTTGGAGACAACAGCATGTCCGGGAAGAGGCTTCCAGTCTTGCGCTTCCTGAACATTTGAGCCCACTAAAATAAAAGGTGGGGGACTGGTCTTCTTGCTGTCATCCATCATCACGTAAGTAGAAGTGACTTTTGGTGAATTCTGCTGCAGAAACTGGGCATCCCTAGAATTAGACAAATAGAAGGTTGCTTGGGGCAAAGGCCCAGGTGCAGGTGCCGGTGATGGGCGGCTTTGTTGATTCATATCAGTTAGACAATAAAGAGTCCACGTGTTGTTAGAATATGGTAGTGGTTGTCCTGCTTCGCTTGTTGCTATTGCTAGCATCTGAGTGGCAAACTGAGCCAGGTCAGCCAGAATATAAGCGAACTCTGCGAACTCTGCTGAGACCGGAGCTGGAGATGGTGAGCGGGGTGGGGTGGTGGCCTTGGGCGTGGCTGGCTTAGAGGGACTGTGGACTGTGTCAGCTGTCACCCCAGGTTGCAGGCACTCTGTGCTAACTAGTGGAAACTGGGTGGTTTTATGGATGAATTGTGGTCCCGAAATACTGTCCTCCTCTGTGTCTGTGCAGTTTTCCTTCCATGTAGGTTCTTGGAAGACCGCAGATGTTCCTTTGGATCCTTTTAAACTCTCCAGTTTCTTCTCCAGCATCATACCTTCTGATCATTTCTCTACTTTGATCTGATGGAATTGTTTAACTAGATCTTTTGTATCCAGAGAATTATTGCCTTCTCTAAACAATATAAGCTCTTTAAAATAAACTGCTGCAAATTCGGTGTTTGATGCATTGGTTCTGAGAATAGCTCTGCTAACACCCTCAAGTAGAGTCTTGAGGCCATAGGATATGACAAGTCTGGACTTTGAAGAAATCATTTTGGCAGATGTCTGTAATCTCAACTTCCTTCTTTTCAGCTATGAATCATAGAGCTTCCTCGTTGACCCCTTGCCGGCGGCTCCTCAGTATTCCCATTTGAAGGGAAGGACTGGGAGATAGAAAGGAGTAGGACCAATGCAAGTTTTCCCAGTGAGGAAAACATTAAATTGGGTAGTTCCACGTCCTGCACCTGAAACAAGATGTGACACTATGTGAGATCTATGGGACTTGGACAGCCCTGTGCATATAACTTTGCTGGCTGCAGTCTTTTCTCTTGGCCTGCCTTTGCTTACTGAGTGTGGTCTTCTTCAACAGATATTGCACATTCCTGGCTTCTCCAAATTTCTGCAGTTTTGACTACACTATCACTGCTTCACTCACTGCCTTCTTTCCTAGCCCTTATTCTGAAATCTGGGTGAAAGCCTCTCCAACACCCAAACTCCTGCATTATGCACACCTATAAAACTAACACTATGTGGATAATGCCAGTATTTGTTTCCAGCTCAAACAGTAGATAAGCCTCCACGTATCATGGCTTCAGAGACCTTGAAGTGCCTGGATTGCTGAACACTGTAAAACAAAACCTGAAGAACCAGTTCCCTATGTGACCTTTTTTGAACAGGGGGCCCAGAATTTTCTTCTCAAATGGAGCTCTTGAGCCTGTGATGGGTGGGGTCTTACTGATTTTAGGATGTTCTCAATGAATCTATCCTATTGTCCTGATACAAATATGTGGCATCTATTTAATGTTAATCTTTTCAGCACCCAAGCTCCCCCTATTCCAACTTTGTTGTCTCTTTCTTTCTGGAAAAACTGAAAACTTTTTAAATGAGTGCTTTGCTCCCATTTCTCAGTGCAAATCTTACTTACATAAGTGAAAGGTACCCCGCCACAGTATGAACACTGGGCTTTCTTGTGATTTCCTCTGCTGCATTAATTAGTAATCCACCCTTAATCTTAGTCTCCCACAGAATGTTGGGGCGTGAACAAAACATAAACAAATTTTCTACCAAAGTATAACATGTATGACCTTGAGTCTAGCTGCTGATGGAGTGCTTGTTCCCAACTGAACATTTTGAGCCTGGGCTTAATTGTGTATACTTTTATCAAGATACTGATCTAAATTCTGAGGCAAGAGTGAATAACAGGGGATCTGCAATTTTGCTAAGCTCCAATCTAGGAAAGAAAGATTTCAAAAAACATTCAGTATTTTTCTGCTGAAGTTTTATAACTGGAACTGAAAATGTGACTATATTTAGAATTTTTTTGTTTTTATTTTAAATAGAAAAAATAATTAAAAAGGTACAAAATTTCAAAACAAGTTAGTAGGAGAGTAACAATAGTTAATAAATTGTGTATTTTATATTTAAAGTAGATGTTCAGATTATAAGATATAGGCATACAAAACTTATAAGAAAATATAAGGACAAATCTTTCTTTTCAATAAAGTAATAGAAATTAGTAGTGTAACTATCTTAAATATCATATTTCCTTCTCTATTCTTTTCTCTTCCCCATCCCAGTTTTTATTGCCAACAGCTCCTTCCCATTTAATAATATGTACTGTATGTTTTGGATTTCATTCACTCTTTCAGTTTTTTACAATGTTTACAGTGTGAGTCTGATTTACTTCACTTATGGCTATAGTCTCAAGTTGCATCCATTTGCCTCTAAAAGTCTCAAGTTTAGCTTTCATTATAGCTGAATAGAACTCCATGGTATAAAAATACCATATATTTTTCATTTATTCCAAATGCCCAGTTGATGGGCATTTGGATTGTTTCCAAGAGCTAGTTGTCACACATCATGCTGTTTTAAACATGGGTGCACAGATATTGCCATGGTGCGATGTTTTTAATTCTTCTGAGAATATGCACAAAAGGGGAATGTCTGGTCCAATGAGACCACTAACCCTAGATTTCTTTTAAGAAATCTCCACCCTTATTTCCACAGTGGTTGCAGCCATCTACATTTCCACCAACAGTGGAGAAGGGTTCCTTTTTCCTTACAGCCCTGCCAGTGTTTTTTATTTGTTGATTTATTGATGATAGCCATTACTCTGGAGTGACATGGAATCTCAGTGTTGTTTTAAAATTCTCAAATAATTAATGATGTTGAACAGTTTTTCATGTATTTATTTTCCATTTGTATTTCTTCATCCAAGAAGTTTGTATTCATCTAAGATGCCCATTTATGGATTGGACCTTTGAACTTTGAGGTCCAGACTCTCTTATTGTTATATATTCTAGATAGAAGTCCTTCATTTGAGGCACAATTGGCTAATTTTCTTCCCACTCTGTGGATTTTCTTTTCACCCTATTGGTGATTTCTTTTGCTATGAAAAAGCATTTAAGTAAGTTGAGAACCCAATTTTTGATTCTTTGAAGTATTTATGGTGAAGTTTGGTTTTTATTAATGTGCTCTGCATATACCTGCATCTTCAAGATTTCTACCTATTTTCTCTTTCAATAGATTGAGTGTTTCTGTTTTAATATTTAGCTCTTTGATCAATTTTGACTTTATTTTAGTGCATGGTGATAGACCTGGGTCTAGTTTCAGTCTTTGGCACATATAAAGCTAGTTTCTCCAGCACCAGTGAAAATGTTTGGCTCCTTTCTCAAAAAATAAGGTGGCTGAGTGTATTTGTAGTTGCTTCTGGATCTTCTAATCTGTTCCATTGATCCACAAGTCTGTTTTTTTGTCAGTGCCATATTGATTTTATTACAGTAGTTTTGTAGTGTAATTTCAGGTTGGAGCATATGATGCTTCCTGACTTTGTTGCCCAGAACTGCTTTTGCTATTCTAGGTCTCTTGGTTACAGATGTATTTAAGAATAAATACTATCCATCTCTGGTTTTGGTATTTAAGAATGTTTTGCTAGTTCTTTGAGGTATATTGAAGGTATTTTGAGTGGGATTGCTTTAAATCTATATAACAATTTTGAGAGTGTGGCCATTTTCACTATGTTGGTTCCTTCTATCCATGTACAAGGGATATCTTTCCATTTTTTTTATGTCCTCTTCAATCTCCTTTTTTAGAGTACTGCAATTTTCAATATAATTTTACTTCCTTTGTTAGATTGGGTCCTATTTCTTTTTTTGTGTTCTATTGTAAAAGGTATGGTTTTCTCTAATTTATCTCTTAGTGAATTTGTTGTTTGTATACTGGAATGCTATTGATTTTTGAGTGTTGACTTTTGTTCATCTGTGTTACTGAATTTGGTTATTAAGTTGAGAAGTCTTTTGGTGGTGTTTTTGGGGTCTTTTATACAGAGTATCATGTCATCATTATTGCAAATTGCAATAACAACTTCTTCCTTTCCTATCTTTATTCCTTTTAGTTCTCTTTCTTGACAAATAGCTCTGTCTCTTTCTAGAATTTTACTGACAAAGAGTGGAGACAGTGGACATCCTTGTCTTGTTCCTGATTGTATAGTAAAAGCATTCAGTTTTTGTCCACTAAGTATGGCTTTTGGTTTTTCATAAATGACCTTTATCAGATTGCGGTAAATACCTTCTATTCTAATTTTCTATAGGGTTTTTGTCATGAATAAGTGTTGGGCTTTGTTAAAAGCATTTTCTGTATCTATTGAGATGATCATATTTTTTATGTTGGTAATATTTATTTTTGTACTTATAATCATAGAAATACACATTTCTTACAGAAAACTTGGAGACTATAGGAAAGTGTAAAGAAAAATGAAGAAAAAGAATGGTTTTTATTACACCATTTTATTGAGTTAAAACTCCTAGCTAATAAAATTTCAAGTGAATTTAAAGTAGAGAAATGACCCAAAGGCTAGACTATTTAGGTAGAACATATGTCTTTTTTAAAAAAAAAAAACAAGAGTATGAAATCCATCTTGTCAAGGTATATTAAAACTGTCTCATCGATATTTGTACTTCAATAAAACAAAAGTAAAATAAAAAATAAAAATAAATAAATAAAAACATGAGCATGATTTAACAGAGGCCAAGGACTCAATTGGGATTTCTTGTGTCTAGACTTGAAGTGCCATCTGGTTTCTGGGTTTCAGCTTGTCAGGGAATGCCTGTAATAGCCCTAGTGACCCTGGTGTCTGCTCTTGGCTCCAGGTAGGCAGATAAGACCTGGAAGGTCTCCTTCCCACCAGGCCTTAGAGAAGCCCCACCAAGCATAGGAGGTCTACAAGTAACATAAAGTAATATCTAAGGGTGTTCCCAGCTTATTGCTAAAGGGAGAAGATAAATTCAAGACAAAATTGAAAAAAGAAAAAGAACAGGAGGAGTGAGAATCAGCAAACACTGAAAGAGATAGTTTCAGGGGACGAAAAGTTAAGTGTAATCCATTGCCTCCTCTGACTTACTGAAAGGAGTGCTAGGATCACATCAACAAATAGAAAAGATGTTAGATCCAAGAGCCACTCGAATTCTTCAGTTGTAAGTGGCAGAGTATAATTATATTAGATGAATGGCTAGAGGGAAGATGAAATTTACGCTGCACAAAAACAGAGATACTATCTCTCTTGTTCACCTTTATATATTCAGGTCCTCAAACAGTAAATGGCACATAATAAATATTTAATGATGGATGGATGGAGAATCATAGGTGGATAAATGGATAGATAGATGGGTGATAGGTTGATGAATAGATTATAGGATGGATGGGTGGATGGATGAATGGTGGATGATAGGTAGGTGGATGGATGGATGGATGGATGGATGGATGGGGATGGATGGGATATATTAGGACCAGTAGTATAAAGATCTTGAAGAAGTTGCAATGGGAATCTCTTTGTGTGATAATTAAAATCAAACTAAAGAATTTGAAATGAATGGGAGAAATCTATAAAAAGATAACAAACTCATCCAAAATTCTGATGGCCAGGAAATAGCCTGTGATGAGGAGATATGCTCCATTGCTTTTGTGGAGTTTCCAGAAAAAGATGGACTGAGACTAAAGTCCATCACATGGACTGAGAACAGGATAAAAGAACTGAGAAACTAAACATGGGACCCAAGAATACAGGGACGACATCAAAGTGGTAGAGATTGAGAGTAACCAAAAAAGAAGCCTTAGAAAGAGAAGATATACTCCTATGTGCATTAAAACTAGTGAAGATGCTACTACCACATACTATGGCTTGAGTTTACCAGTTCTCAAGCTTAATTTTTTCATGTGTCAGTAGGATTATACTTTCTCTCAACTTTATTAGAGAAACCAAATAAAAATTTCAACTCAGGATGTTAACCTCTGCCTTGTTATCAAAATTATTATGTGTGTCTTCCAGAAATTCTGAATTGTGTAGGTGGAGTTGGTAATGGCTCCATGCCTAAGCAACAATGGCATGATGCCTCACCTCCTTTCCTAGCCACCATTTAAGATGATCATATGACTTTTGTCTTTATCTCTGTTAATACAGTGTATCACATTTATTTACATATGTTGAACTATTCATCCCTGAGATGAATTCCACTTGGTCTTGGTTAATAATCTTCTTCACGATTTGCTGCATTCAGTTCACTACTACCTTATTAACTATTTTTTGCATCTATGTCCATTAAGGAGATTGGGTCTTTCTCTGGTTTTGGTATCAGGGTAATACTTGTCTCCAGGAATGAGTTATTAAGTATTAATTCCATTCCAATTTCATTGAAGAGTTTGAGGATTATTGGCATTAAATTCTGTTAAATTAAGCAGTGAATCCATCAGGACCTGGGCTTTTCTTTGTTGCTAAGTTCTTAGTTACATTTTAAATCTCATTTACTGAATTAGGTCATTCAGAATTTTTTTTTTTTTTGAGTCACTTTGGTAATTCACACATTACTAGGAATTTTTCCTTTCTTTTATGTTTTTCATCCTATGAGAGTAAAGATTTTTAAAGAATGTATTAATGATATTCTCAGTGTCCTCAGGATCTTTCATGATTTTAATCTTTTCATTCCTCAGTGCATAAATTTGATTTTTTTTCTCTTTTTGATAAGGTTGGATAAGGGCTTATCAATTTTATTTATTCTTTCAAAGAACCAACTTTTGATTCATTAATGCCTTATATTGTATGCATTACTTTCTGCTCTTTTCTTTAATATTTCCTGTCTTGTATAAGCTTTGGGTTTGCCTTTCTCTTGTGTTTCTAGATGCTTGAGGTGCAACATGAGACTGTTTGTGCTCACTCTGTTTTCCTGATGTGAGAATTCACTATTATAAATTTCTCTCTTAGGACTGCTTTCATTGCATTCCATAAGTTCTGGTGTGTTGTATCTGCCTTGTTTAGTTTTAGATACTGTTTAATTTCTTTTTTATTTTTAAAGGATACAAACCAGTGATAGAAAAAGAGTATTAGAAAAGATACAAGATTTCACTAAACAAAATAATAGGAATTCAACAATGGTTGCTATATTACATGATGTTATCTGCAAATTAGTTGTTCAGATTACCAGATATGAGCATGCAAAATTCATTTAAAGGAAAAAAAAAAGAAATTGTTCAATGAGAAGGAAAAACTGGCATGAGGAAAAGGACAAATGAAAGAAAAGAGAAATATAGATTTAGATATATATGCAGAATAGTTTAGATAATTATATTGTCAATTTCTGCTGGTCTTATGAAAGAAGCAGTTAATACTTAAGTTGTTTTTCTTTTTACTCTTTTTTTTCTCCTCCTTTGAATATCTTTTTAATTTCATCTATGACCCATTGGTTGTTCTGGGCTTACATTTTGCTTTTGTGTCTTGTCAATATTCATTTCCCCTTTTTTCTTTTATTTCATTTTCTATGTTGATGCTTGCCAATATTATATGATAGATAGCTTTATCACTACTGTTGAAACTTTCCTATGAGATATATGTTCTTCAGGGATTGTCTCCTAGATGTGCTTCTTTCTAGCTATCCCAAGAAAGTATAGGAAGTTAATACTTTCTCAATTTATAAAGGATGTAAAGTTGGCTCAGCACCCAATCCTTTCATACTGGTCTGTGGTGATAATTATGACCCCATACAACCACAGTGTTATCATATAGGGGAGGAAAACTGATTATAACATGTATAACATCTTACTAAAGTGGTACAGTTAGTAATAATTGTTTCAAGTACAGCTTAACTATTGACAAACTATGGTAACCATTAACCTGCAACCTCCAACTACAGGACCAAACTCCAAAGTTATATAATAAAACCAAACATATGCCATGTCCTTGTATGCAATGATTTTTCCCCCTAGTGGAGTGATTTTACCTTTCTGTAGATGGCAGAAAACAGAATAAAGTGATGAATGAAGCCAAATGTAGTAGAGTCAAGGCTGGAGCTGAAGAGAGGATTCCTTGAGTTTTACAAAACTGGAGGACACACAGGAAGAAAAGAATGAAATAGAAAGCAAAGGAGTAATTAGAAAAAGAAGAGACAATGTTTACTCACTTGAAAGTTCAACTTCAAGAAGTAGTTGAGGAAAGAGAGAAAGAAGATAAGTAGAAGAAAACAAGAGAACAAGGTAAGAAACCTAAACAGTGAAAAAGGAGAAAGAAAAGGAGAATGAAAAAGAACAGAAAGAAAAAAGGAGACCAGAAAAATGAGAAAAGACAAACAAAAATAAGGAGAAATCTTATACAAAACAAGATGACATCCAACCAGATATAAAACAGATAGCCAATCAGACCAACAAGGGAAAATAAAAGTAATAATATACTTTAGGAGTTCACAGCTCTGTGATAGTGTCCATGTCAGATCCCAGAAGTGGGCTGTGTACTTCAGCCAAGTTTATTATGGAATTGTTCTGGGTGTGGAGTTGACCGTCGCCTCTGAATGTGGGGGCTGGAATTGGTCTTCTGTTCATCAAGTTCTCAGGAGCCCAACTGCTGGCTCCTTGCTGCTGCTGCTGCAGACACTTCCATGTTGCTGGTCTCACTGATTACTCTGCTTTCAAAAGGCTAGTGTGTGCCTGCTTGCCTGGGGGCCTGGCTGTCCTGGGTCTTGATAGTCTGGTTGCTGCATGCTCCACTAGCCAAAAGCATGTGTCTTTCTTTCTTTTTTAAGAAAAGTAAAAGAAAGAGATTTTCTTCTTAAAGGCATACTCTCCCATCAAGCTTGGCTTACAGCATTCTAGGGTTTCTCTAGCCAGCATCTCCAAATCTTTCCAAACTCCTTCCACAAATGGATTCCAAAGGCTTCTGAACCACTTGCCATGTGGTTACAGCAATGATTCCATTCCTGGTACCAAAATCTGTCTGAATCACTTTTTCATTGCTGGGATAAAATACTTGACACTAACAATTTAAAGGACAGATGTAGTTTAGTTTACATTTTCAGTCCATGATCAGCTGGCTCCAAGGCAAGAACAGCATGTTGGAAGGGTCTGGGTGGATTAAACATGCACACCTCATAGTTGCTAGGAAGCAAAGGGAGAAGATAGGAGATGGGGTAGGAACCATACCATTCCATATTATGGCCCAATGAGCAGTCCCTAACTGGGATCTAGCTTCTAATAGCAACTCAGCTGTAGTGATCCCATAATCCAATTACATTCCAGAAGGTCTGCCTCTCAGCTCCTGAGGCTTTGAAGGGATATTCCAGGTCCAAACCACTACAGGTTCAAAGACATCATCGAAAAGTCTTGGAGTTGGAGAAGGTCATATCAAAAGAACAGAATTAAATTGAATTAATTAGGTAATTAATTAATTTTGCAGTGCTGGGGATGATACACAAGGTCTTTGGCATGCTACCACTGAAGTAAGTACGCCTCCAGGCGCAAAGAATGATATTCACCAGCTCCTAAAAAACAGTCCAGGTTTGGGTGGGTAAATAAGAAAAATGAGGTATAAAGATGGTAGAAAAACATAAATGATAGGACCAGAGATTCTAGCAGATGATGTGTATGTTCATATGACAACAGGAAATCCAGCACATCTAGAATAAAAGGATAAAGAGAAATGGGTAAAAACTTTAGTAGAAGATTAGAAAATGAGATACTGGCAAGGAACCTGAGACATTCGGTTTTTCTGTGGTTGGAAGTAGAGTGCCACTGAAAATGGATGCCATAAAGATAGGGGTGGGTGGTTGTGAGCCTAATTGCCAAGGAAACCAGACATGGATAGAAATTTAAGAACAGGTTAGAGATGGCTGTCTGATTGCAATAAATCAGGTAGTCTTTAACACCTAAAGGAGGGTTCAAGAGAAAGAGAGTATGAAAGAGGCAAGGGGGGGGGTAAGAGGGGATCTTCAAAGACACACTTTGCATTCTTCACTATTTTTCTGAGCTTCAAACCAGAAAAGAATTAATATTTTTCTGCTGACATTTTAAAATTTTGATTAAAGCATTTGACTGTACTTTAATTTTCTTTTAAAAAAAACAAGAGGTTTTCTTTTTAAGGGCAATGACTGATTAGTCACTGATAAACACATACCTTGGGCAATATCCAATGTTGAACAGCTCATCCTATTTTTCTATAAAAGCTGTCATTGAAACCTTTTGTGACAGAGGGTACGCTATCAGAATGAGTCTTCAGGTAGTTCTGACCTTTGAAATTTTAGTCCTCTTACCATAATCTCTGTTAAATGGCACCTTAAATGTCATAGTCTAGTGAATTTCCACTTCATTCCTGAAGTATAAGCTCTTGATCTCATGTGAGTCTTCTGGCTTTTAGTTTGGCCCATTTCTCATCAATATTTGTCAGAATTGCGCAATGGTGAAGGTGACCTAACAGGTTCTTACCTTTATTTGCTCTCCTTCTATTGTAAATAATCCCTACTTTTGCCAGCATTGCTAATAATTTTTTAATTGAATCTGGAATCCTGGCCTCGAATATTGGAGCTGGTGCAACATTTTGTTACAATGTTCTAAGTTATGGTTCTATTTTAAATTGTCTTATAATTATGTTTTTAATTATATCACATTTCGTTGTGTTATTTTCTAATTTTCTACATAAAAGCATTCACCTCTTTGGAAGCATTCTTCTTATCCAACACATCATCTTTTTCAGAAGGATTAGTAGAAAAATCAACAACCAAATTCATTAACAACAAAAAAACTCTCAAAATTTTTGAAGAAGATAGGTCGCTCATATAAACAAAAGATGCAGTCACATTCCATCCTCGTGGTGTGATATTTGAAGAATTTTTATGTATTTAGTACATGGTCTACAGGGTCTCACTACACAGATCAGACTCATAATGATCCTCCTGTTTTCAGCCTCCCAAGCGCTGGGATTACAGGTGCATGCTACCACGCCCAGTCTCTTGCCATCTCAGCAAACCACAGGGGCAGGGCTGGCACAGTGTGCTGGGGATTGAACCCCAGTCTCTGCATCTGATTAAGCAGGTAGTTTAGTCCATTGAGCTATCTGGAGAGCCCTAAAGAATCTTTAGAGATGTTTTTAATAGCACAAATTGCATAAATCATATACATTCACTATGAAAATCTATAAATCACAATGATAAGAAGGAAATGAAAACTATCCATAATAGAAGCACAGAAGAACTAGCCACTCTTGTTATTGCCATCTATATTTCTTTATACAAATCATATATTCTACTTACCATCATTACTAGCATCCTTTTCAATAACATATTGCTAATGTTTAACCATACCTTAAATGCTCTTATCACATATGATTTTGATAACCGTATATCACTTGATATAACTACATTGTAACTTGTTTAATCAGTCCCCAATTGTTGACCATTTGTGTTGTTTTCAAATTTCTGCTATTCTAAACAAAGCTATTATGAGCCTAAACTGTTTTGCATAATTGTGATTATTGCTTTCAGAACATTTTGGAAATCATCTTAAGGCATTTAATAATTATTACAAAGTTGTAATCTGAGGCAAGTTTTTACCAACTTCCTTTATGGTGAAATTTTATTTATTTATTTATTTATTTATTTATTTATTTATTTATTGCCAGCTCAGCCCATCCTGGGGGCAAGGCTGGCATGGCATGTGGTGCCAGGGTTTGAACCTTGGTCCCTGTGCTCTTGCCTAAGCTTGCCTAGCAGGTGCTTTAGACTGGTGAACTATCTCAATGGCCCCTATGGTGAAATTTTAATAATGTCCATTTCAATAAGAAACCAACATTTCCTCCACCTCTGTCATAGCACAAAGAAAGCCATTTTTCACCAGTGCATAACTCTTAATTCATTGATGGTGGTAGCAATTAAATTTTTTCTCTCTACAACGCTCAGGCAAAGTGGCTTTTGCAATAATCACCTTAATGCCTACCATTATTTACTGTGAACATACATTTTATAACTCTGTTTTACTTAATAGTTACTATTTATCCTGTGCTTCTAGAAGTTTGGCATCATTAATTAGGTGACTGTTGTGTTTCGGTGTAGAAAAGAAAAGCTAATAGCCCAGCAACCAGCCATTTTCTGTGAGTAATTATTTTTATCTAGATAAGACATAAATATAGCCTTTGTTCACAGCCTATTGTAACAGCTGATCAAACAGCTGTTTCATGTTTTACATTTTAATTTCCTCTCTAGTTTGCATTCAAATCCCGTGATAGATTTAATTTATTTAGGAGACCTGTAAGATACAGTTGACTGTTTCAGAATAGCCCTTTTATACTGTGCCAGCTAGTCACAATCAAACAGCCTTTGGAAGCACTGATGATAAGCACACAAAAACGGGTGCTCTAAAATGAGTTGTCTTCATTTAGTCAAATGTATTTTCCTCCCTTATTTCTGCCTAGGATAAAGGTAAGTCTGATTAGTTGATTCATTCAGTCACCCATTTATTTAGTTAACCCTAATCCAGAATACTGTTTATCAGACAATGGGCTAGTTGTAAGGAATACTCATGGGTAGTGTACGTGCCCACATTTGAGGGGCACATTAATCAGAGGGAGGTACACACCCACAGGTGAGTGCCCTAAGAGGTGCTGAAAAAGACATGTTTGTCTGGGTTAGAAGAAACAGAAGATGGCAGCTTCATGCCAAGTGCCTCAAAGATCCTGAGGGAATGCTGAGCAGTAGGATTTAGTGGAGAGATTACCACCTGTTCAGATGCTCTCCCTGGATAGACAGCTTTAAGTGATTGAAGTTTAAGTCTATGCTTTAACATACATAGGATATTGAAATTTCAGTTTTTCCCTTTTCATTGTTAATCCTAAAATGATGTGTTGGATTGTGTTGTCGAGTTCAGGCACCTGAATTGGTTGAATGACAATGGAGTGCCCACCTTTGACAGGTGTAGACAAAGGAAGGGGTATAGAAAGGAAGAATCATGATGTGTGTGTATAGACAGTACAGTTGGGATAGATAATGCCATGCTTCTACATAATCCTATGAGAGGCAAGATCTGCACTAATGGTGGTTGGACAGGATATTGTGTCGGCTTCTAGTACTATGGACAACCACTAGGAAAATAACAAGGTAGAAAGTATTAATTATTGAATCTTTGATGTAAGTCAGGTATAAAAAATAAGATATGCAAACAGCTACACTCTTTTTCTTTACTGATAAGAGACATCTGCTATAATAATGTCTGTAAGTATAATATCATGTATGCACCTTCTATGGTACCAAAACATTGTGAAAATTAATACATTGCAATGTATTAATTTATCAAATCCATCTTGTCAAGGTATCTTAAAACTGTCTCCTTGATATTTGTACTTCAATAAAATAAAAAATAAAAAAAGATGATGGTGTAGTGAATATTATAGAAGGCTGCTGGACTCCCCTGCAGGACCTGTTGAGAGTTGTTGGCAGCTGCTGACTCACCTTTGAGGCTTTCTCTCGAAATTGCCCTTGACTGGAGCAATCTCACTGATCTCAGGGCATCCCTTTCCCTGGAGACCTCCTGTAAAAATATGAGGGTATGAAGGCCTGACTCAATCAGGATGACTGAAAGGCCTTCTGGGCTTTAGGGCTCCTGACAGGATGGACAGATTTCCCTCCTATGACTGCATCTCAGTTCAACTCCTCCCTCTGGTCAGGGCTTCCTTTCCGTCTCTACATGTGTTGAAAGTTCTAAATGCAAATATCTCTCCAATGCCACTTACTAGGGACACTATTAGGGACACTAATATAGACAGATAGTGATTGAAGAGCATTTTTGCCTGGCATGTCCCAAGATGTTGTAATCATGAGGCTTCAGCCAGTTGAAGGTAAAGGCTGTTAAGGAATGTGGCCTTTCCCATCAAGGCTATAAGTGGCCAACAGGGCCCAAGAAGGATGCCTGGCCTCATCCATTCTCAGTAACCCCTCACAAGGGCCCTGGACAGCTCCAGAGCAGAGATGGAAGGTGGAGGCTGATCACTACACTAGCCCAACCATGCTCCAGGAAATCTGCTTCTCTCGCCATTTTATGGGCTGCTTTTTGTTATATTTTCTTATAGTACTGCGGCTTGAACCCAGGACCTTTTCACTGAGCTACATAGTCATCCTTTTTTTAATTTTTATTTTGAGACAGAATTTTGCAAAGTTGGTAAATTGCCCAGGCTGAACTAGAAATTTTGATCCTTCTGTTTCAGCTTCCCAGAGTACTGGTTCATAGGTATGCACCACCATCCTAGTGTGTGGGGTATTTCAGAACTAAGATTCATGACCTTTGTTTTGAAAGTGCTACACATATGGGTTTCTTCCTTTATTGGAGCCATTTGTGCCAGTGTAGCCAAAGGAGAAATGATAAGCCAATCTTGCACTCAGGTCAGGCACTGGCCTTCCATCCCAGGCCACCATTTTGGAGCTGGCTCACATTCTAGGTTCTTGGGGAAATATCATTGTTGGTTCACACCTTGGTTTCTTCCCCTAAACCTGCCACCTTTTTAAGAAGCTTTCTGTAGGGTTTTTCCCTGGAAGTTGAAGATATTGAAAATGATTGTAAAAATGGACAATAGAGTCCCCAGTGGAAAGGGAGAGCGTGAAGCTGCAAGGGAACTAGCTGGTTGGTAGGTACTAGTGGAGAGGTAACCAAAGCAAAGATCTTTGGCTGAAGGATGTTCACATAGAGAGAGTTGAGCAAGTAAGGAAGAAGAATAGATGTTCATGACTGTGAGGGAGTACATGGGAGGCTTTTGACAGTTAACCTTTTGATTGGGAAATTACTATAACATTTTCTTCATTTTGTTCTTTCTCTCATTTCTGGGAATTGCAGTGTAGGACCAGGTTCATGCTAATCACATGTTATACACTGAAGTTTACCCTAAGTCTGCATCTATAACATTTTGAAGCTTCATGTTCTGATATAGAAACCTACGTGTGAGTGAGAAAATTATCTAAGAGCCAGAAAAATAATGTCCTTTGGGAAATACTAACCAACTATTAATTTTACAGTTAGACCAAGGGGATAATAGTATGGGTCTAAGTTTAGGATGTGTGATATACCTCTGTACTGGACTGAGAAATATAGGGAATCAGACAGAATGGGTCCTGAAAATGCCCAATAGCTGTTGGTGTTAAAATTGTATGCAATCACCTAGAAGGATTACTTCTCAATGTGAATATATGCAAGCGATGTACGGCAGGGGGGGAGGCCCATAGCAGGTACTCAGGGCTTAGCAGTGTGAAGAGACTGTGAGCCAAAGACAGATTTTATCTGCCAGCTCATTTTTCTGAAGATGATTAGAAAAACAGAAAAAAGCAGAGACTGTGTAATTCAGCATGGAACTCATGCTGATCCTTCTTCCTCAGCTTCTCCAGTGTTGGAATTATGAGCTGCGCCCTCATCCCTGGCAACAACACTACATAAGCTCCAGTAGGGATAGTACTTTCTCCAATTCCATAGCACCCACAGCAGGGTGCTTGGGGTCCTGTCCTTGCCATGCCTCACTAAAGCAAACCTAATGAAGCTAGATTAGGAGTATCTGCTGTGTAGTACCTTGAAAATTCTGTAATTAGATTGAAAAAGAAAAAGCACTTGATTTATGGGAATGTCTAACAAAGAAAATTGTGGAATTTGTTGTTGTTTGGGACAGGGTCTCACTATGAAGTCAGGGTGGCCTTAAACAAATGGTGGTCTTCCTGCCTCAGCCCTCTAAATGAGGAGATTACCAGCATACATCACTGTGCCCAATTTATGGGATGGTGTTTAATTCTGTGGTCCAGACTCATATATACTGTCCACTTGAATCTTGGCTGGCAGTACAGTATTCTATCTTTCTGTTGGCCACTGGTCTTTCCATTTGGAGAATATTAACTGAATGCCTTTCACATAGTAGATCTTAAAATAAACAATTAGGTAACAACTCCAACTAAACACACACACACACACACACACACACACACACACACACACACAGAGTGATACGAAATTACATTTCCTGTGCCTGCTCATCATCAACTCAGGTACAAAAATGTACTTTTCAAATGAAAGAAGCTTCCAGTTGCCACAAAAGACCTTACCTGTGGACAAAGTCAGAAAGGATGCTTTGGTTTTGCTTTCCAGGTGCTCTGTCCTCTGCCAGCTTTGTAAAAATTTGACTCATAGGTATGATATTTCAGGCTTAGGAGGGATAAGTAGACTAGCAGACATGCCTTTCATGTTATCAAGAATTTGGCTGGACACAGGCTCAGTCAGCGTCTGAAAGAAACTCATGCGGTCCTACTTGATAAAAGGCAGAGCATCCAAAGTGTGCTGCCCATGTTCTACTTTCACCCCTCATTCCTTTCTTTCTGACTGTGGAGAATGTGTCTGTGGGGAAAATGAATTTTCTGTAGATAAATCAGTCTTGTACTCCACAGTACTGAGCCAGTGGACAGGTCTAAAGAATGGAGAAAAGTACAAAAAGGTTGAGATGACAGGAAGCTAGGAAAGGCAAAAGCATTTTTTTGTATAAAGAAAAATCATTTGGGACTTGTGCTTACTTTATTTTAGTTTGTGCATAGAAAGAACACTGTAAGAAGTTGGTAAAAATAAGAAAGCACTTTTTTCTCCTGCTGTGTTCTTTTACAGATATATTTTAGCAAACATCTATCTTTTAAATCTGGCTCCCTTCCCTGTACATTAATTCCTTTAAAAGAGAGATTGCTTGAGAATAAGCTTAAAGCCAGTCTTTCAAATGAGAAGCTCTAGTGAAGTTGAAATTTCCAGTAAGTATATTAGTGTAAGATGTTTGAATATTTCTTTTTTGAAGATAGGGATTTAAAAATGCATTAGCTATTGGAATTTAAACCAGTCTTGAGATTAATGTAGTCTGTAAATAAGATTTTAGTGCTGTTTTTCACCATTTTTCAAATATAGTAGATGAAGACTTCAGTGACATTGAAAAATGATGTCTGGAGGTAATTTATAAAGTAAGAGCTTATTCAATCTTGCTGCAGAAATAATTGCAGCCGTGTGTGAAGAAAGAAAATACACTGCAAAATATAGTAACAATAATATCTTCCTGGTATTTCTAAAGGAACTTTACAACTCTTGTACCCCTGATAAGAAAGGCAGTATTATTTTTTTTTCTCTCAACAAAACCATTTTTCCTAGAAGATGCTGTGTGAATAATGTTTTCTATAATTCATGTAGGAAGTGTGGAAGGTCAGGAAGAGATGAGGGGTGGAAACCAACGGAGAGCTAACCAATTGGGAGCTTATTTTATTTCACACTTATGTCTAGTCGAATATTATTTGCTTTGTTGTTCGCTTTGGAGGCTTGTGGCACAGTGCAGTACTGTTATTTTATCAATACTGCTTTCCAAAATTGTTCTCACAATCTAAGAGATGTTCCAACTTCTCGTATTATGTGTTGTTTGGGCATTCAGAACACACCATTCCTTGTCATGCTCATGATTCCAGTTTCCTGCTTCCCTCATAAATCTCTAGCTGCTCTTCTGGCTTGGGTGCCGGCTCTCTTCCTTCGCCCACTCTTGCTTCATGTCCAGGGTTTCCTGTTTTGGGAAATGGAACCACTGTTGGTCTTGTTTTCAAGCCAAGACAGTTGACATTTCTGACAGGCATTGAAAGGGTCCTGCCCTCTCCCCTTGGCATTCATTTTCAGAATCATGGACTTGATAACTTTTGTCTGCTTCATGTTTTTGCCTTGTGGCTTTCTCTGCCTACTAGACAACGCTTAGCTCATATTTAGGGCAGGCCAGCAGTGGGAGTGGGCTTAAAGTCCCCTTAGGCAGTTGACAACCTGTGACTGATGTGATTTGATAGTAAGGATCCTCCCTTCTTACAGAGAATACTGAGGAATATTCCTCACTGACCCCCACTTGTCCTCACAGTTGCGCACAATTGTGACCCATTTGACCCTGTCCTCTTTATTGACTGCCTTCCTTTGTCTCTCCTTCTAGAACTGTACTCAGGTTTCTTGAGATCACCTCCAAACTAGTTGTGTCCAAATCCTTGTCTCAGGGTCTGCTTGTAGACCAATTGAAACTAAGACGTAACTATTCTAAGTACATTTTACTTCTCTTCTTTCATCATTTGTAAAAGCTTGTTTCTAATTTCAAAATATACCTCAAACCAATCTAACTCACTCTGTCCATGCCCCTTCTGGATCATTCGCTCCACAGTATTTTACACTATGTTTTCATTTATGTCCCATCATTTGGTCCAGCTCTTCTTCAGTCATTTCTGTATATTTTTTATTGGTGTCAAATACATAACATACAACTTGCCATTTTAACTGTTTCTGAGGCTATAGTTCATTGTCATTCCGTACATTCACCTAATGCACTATCACCACCATCCAGCTCCAGACTTTTTCTTCTTCTGAAGGAGAAATTACATACTCTTTAATTTTCTATTCCTCCTTCCCTGCATCTCCTAATAAGCAGCATTCTCCTTTTGATCTCTTTGAATTTCACTGCTCTAGGTGCTTATATGAGTATAGTTATACAGGATTTGTCCTTCTGTGTCTGGTTTTGATTTCACTTAGCATGATGTTGTCAAACTTTATCCATCCAATTCATTCTTATTCTAAATAAGAGCAATGTTTCTAATGAAATTTTCTTATTTTCAAAAAACAACAAAACAAATCATTGTCAGAAGTGAAGCAAATGATTATGCAAAACCAAAGCTAGTTGCTGTATTTGTTGACCTTTACTCTACCCTTCCATCTTGAAATAACTCATGTTAACAGCCTGGTATGTAGTCTTTGGTGCTTTTCTCCTAGAATGGCAGCTTTTCCAAAATGTCAGGCAGCTGAGGTTGCTTCTCTGCTTACATCTCTTCAGTGGCCTCCTATAAACCCCACAATAAAGTCCTGAATGATGACTGTGGCCACCCCCCACACAAGGCAGATCTGATTGCCACCTACCTCAGAAGTTTCATCTCCTGCCACTTTCTTCCTTTGGCTCTGCATCCATCTTGGCCACTTTCAAGTTCTCAAACAATCTACCACAGTCTCTGCCCTGTGTACTTGCTCTTCTGCCATGTGTAATCTCCCCCTAGCTCTTTTTCCTTCCAATCTATGACCTAGGTAGCTTGTCATCATTCTTTTAAGTTTATTTTAAAACTCCCTCATTTTGGACCCCTTGCAGGATAGCTTGTACAAACTATAGTGTGCCCCTGTTCTGCTTTCCTGGAGCCCCTTGTTCTGCATCTTTTCTCCCCTCCCTGCCATAATGTTCAGGAGTCCAGGCACTTTGTCTGTCTTCACCATCTGCACCATGCCTGGTGCATAGTAACTTCATAATAAATATTGATTGCCTCACTGAATCTTTCTTTGAAAAATATATTTAAACCCTGGACCTTGAGTTGTACTTGGGAACATCTGCACTGTCATTTTTTTTTCTGAGTTAACTTAATATAGCTGTTTGCTGCATTGAAGGGTATGTTTTAGTTACAGGTATTTTTTCCCTTATTTATTTATTTTTTTTTTATTGAAGAACAAATAGCAATGAGACAATTTCAAGACAAATTGACAGGACAGATTTGATAAATTAATACATTGCAAAATGTTTTTGTAATGTTTTGGTGTCATACAAGGTGCGTACCTGATATTATACTTACAGACATTATTATAGCAATGTCTCTAATGAGTGAATGAAGAAAGTGTAGCTATATACTTATCTTATATTTTATAGCTGAATTATATCACAGATTCAATAATTAATACTTTCTACCTTGTTATTTTCCTAGTGGTTGTCCATAGTACTAGAAGCCAACATAATATCCTGTCCAAACACTATCAGTGCAAATCTTTCTTCTCATAGAATTATGCAGAAGCACAGCATATTTATCCTAACTGTACTGTTTATACAAACACATCATGGTTCTTCCTTTGTATACCCCTTTTTTTTTGTCTACACCTGTCAAAGATGAGCACTCCATTGTCATTAAACCATTTTAGGTGCCTGAACTCAGCGACACAATCCAACACAATCCAGCATTCCACAATAATAGTGACTTATCTGAAGAAGTTTTTGACAATAGCCATTTACAGCTCAACTTATTATTATGGCCCCGCATTATATACTTCATTTTTATACTTTTCTGCTGGATGGTTAACACCAAGATAGAGCAAGACCTATATAACAAAAAATGTAGCTTTTGTTTCTGATGAAGTCATGAAGTCCCCTCAGGGTTTATCTTGTAATCCTGTACCTTACTCTGTAGATCTTTTGTCTGTATCTGCCGTGTGGATGAGTCACAGCCATTACTTGACCAGTTTGCTCTCTGTGAGAGCCTGAGAGGAAGTTTTCTCTCCATGTGACTCTCCTTAGGCACACTATAAATCATCAATTGCCTTCTTCTGTGGCTCCATAATCTCCTTGTTCAGAAAATTTGGGGTACAAGTGAGTTTCATGATGTTACAGTACAGGTTCTCCTATGTTCTGAGTCTTCACTGACCTTGAAAGACTAGGGCCAAAGTTTTGGCTGACCTTACAGCTCTTCTATTTCTCCAATTTTTGATCTGTGAACTTAGGTTGTTAACCATCCAGAAGAGAAGCTGATTAGTACCTTGCAGCATATGCCGTTCAGTTTTCCCTAACTATCTGTAGTTACAGTTTTGAAACCACTTAGTTGGCCAGAAAAATTAGATTTATAATAAAGGGAACATCCTCACTTTCTCTGACATTTTTTGGTCTCAATTTTAACATCCTTGTCTTTGGCAACTATTTGAAGGCAACTGTAGCTGTAGTCTAGCATAATGCAGTCAACAGTCCCTTTGCTGCATTTCCTAAACCCCCGGAGCTCTGAAAATTGAAAACATTTTCCAACTTCTCACCAAAACTAGACTATAACTGGAATGTCTAGTTGGTGACTAACCATGTTCCATTTTACTATAGATTTATTATGGTTGGTGTCTAGTTGTTCTCCCAAGGCCTCGTGAGATCATGGAGTGGATTCTAGAGTTTGTGATTAACTTATGATCCAATGCGGGGATTATGAGTGTGAGTGCTACCCCTGCCCTGGGGTGGGTAATCTGCATATAATGTAAGGAAGAGAGATAGGCTTCCTCCCTTTGCTCTTTGCTGTTTTCCACCTCTATGAGCTGCTGCCCTCTGTCCTGTGCCACTCTGCCTTGGAGCCATCCAAGTATGGACTGAAACCTCCACTAACTGTGGGTTGAATAAACTTTTCCTTCCTGCATTTTTGGCATACAGTATTTTGTTCCAGCAGTGAGAGAAAAGTAACTGAGGTAGTAGGTATAGGTGTTTGACTCAGTTTTTACGTGGACTGTTATGTAACATGAATACACACACTGTGTTGTCTTTTTCAAATCTGAAAATTTCATCATTGTGAAATGCATTTGGTCCCAAAGCCTTTAGATTAGAGAAGGCATTTAAAATATACACTAAGAAGATGGCATACATTGGAAAATAAAAATGCCTCAAATAAAATGTCCATGTATCTTTATGTCTATCATGTTTTTTGTGTGTGTTGGTGGGTGTTTTTCCTAACATATATGGCTTATGATTCCCAGAAAGGACCTGACTGTTCCCACCAAACTGCAGCAATAATTTTGTATGTGGGAGTCTCAATAAAGTGTCCTAACTTTGTGCTTTTAATACTTTGATGAAAGCATTCCATGGCATGCTTTTTTGTGTCCCTCTGAATAGGGCCATCATCCCAACTAACTCCTATAGGGCACAGAGAGTTCCCTATCCACTAATACTTGGCTGATTCTGGAACCTGAATCCTTCCATATGCTAATCTCTGCCACCCATGGTCCCTGATCTGATCCCCTGAAGTCCTTCCTGGCTTTTCCTTGGACCAGAGGCACTGAAATTGTCCAGTCAATTGCTCTTCTACAATGGTAGACCATGACTTCAAAATCTTCTGGTCTGTATCACCAATGGGAAGTTCCAGAGATGCCTGTTCCCAAGGTTATCCCTTTCTCCATGTAGCCTGGTCTATAGATTCAATCCTTCAAAAGATATTCTGAAGTTATTGTGGTGATATAGGGCAACTCAGTTGTCAACACAAATCAACAAAATCTAATTTGACCTGTCTGTCTGTGTTGGCCAAACAGAGAACCACAGAAGTGTTTTTAATGACTTGACCAGTCATCATTTTGGGCCTTTTTAGCAAGTCAAAATATGAATATTACTTGAAAGGAGAAAAAAATTCTTGGTTTTTATTCTCCTGGAAGCAGATCCCTAAACAAAGATTTCAGGGCAAATCATCTATTTTGGAGGCGAGCTCAGCCAGCTCCTGTGGAAGAGTGGAGGAGAGAGGCAGGACAGGCAAGGAAGTGAATGAAGAAAGGACTTATTTTTTAACCTGGAACTTGAAAGTATTAGGGAGCTGGAGCCACACTGTGGGCTCCTCCTCAGTTACCCCAGTGAAGTATAAGGGAGCATCAGGATTTAATGGGCTTAATGGTGCCTGTGACCAGACAAAAAGCCTTTGGGCTCTAAGAACCAATGGTTGCCTATAAAAGTACACAAAGAGAAAATATGGCTGGGGCTTCAGCAACATCTGCTGCAGCACTTCTCTTTAAAACCTCCAAGTTAGCTGGCCAGAGAGTTCAGCTGGGTTTGATCCCCTGCAGGTTGTGCTGGCCCTGCCCTGGAGTGTGCTGAGCTGGCCTCTGAAACTCGATGTGGTGGGTCTCACCTATAATCCCGGCACTTGAGAGGCTGAAAACAGGAGAATCACTATGCATCCAATCTGTGTAGTGAGACTCTGTAAACCCTGTGGTAAAAAACAAAAATACATTAAAAAAGAAAAAAACCTCCGAGGAAGAGAGGCTTGCTAGCTGCTGCAGCTGCTGCTCCTCCCTTCGCTCTTTGCTCTCTTCTGCCACCATGAGCCAGTTTCCTTTTCTATGTGCCATTCTGCCTTGGACTAAAATCTCCACTAACTGTGAGCTAAATAAAACTTTCCTTCCTAAAAGGAAAAAAAAAAAACCTCCAAGTAACTTGAAGAAGTTATGATAATGATAATCAACTTTATTAAGTTCTACAATTTAATCATAAGGTTTTAAAATAATACTTCTATTGAGATATGATTCACATGCTATACAGTTCAGTTGTTTAAAGTGTACAGTTCCTTGGTTTTTCATGCATTTAGAGAATCATGTAATCATCAAGTCAATGTAATTTTTGAGCATCATTTTGTTTCCCTAAAAGGAAACTCTGTACTCATTAGCAGTCATACCCCATTCCTCACCACCACTGCAATCTTGACAACCACTAATCTGCTCTCTGTCTCTATAGATTTGCCTCTGTTGGACATCTCATATAAATGGAATCTTAAAATACATGACATTTTATTCCCAGCTTCTTTTGCTTGACATAGTTATTTTCAAGGTTCATTTGGGTAGTAGCACGTACAGTGTTACCTCAGTTCACAAACTTAATTTATTCCATGATTTTGGAAAAGACAGCCACATTAGTGTTTGTGTGGGAAAGATGGCTGCAGTCATGTTTGTCACCTGGTGTAGAGTTTGCAAATAAAAACAAAATTTTGCCAAATGCTTTTGCTTGGAAACCAAATTGTTTACAAACAGCAGAGTTCATGAACTGGGTACCATTGTATCAGTGATTTTTTTGTACTTCATTCTTTTTTGAGGCTAAAGAATGCTTCATTGTACAGATAAACCTCATATATTTATGTTATCATTAGTTGGTGGACATTTGAGGTGTTCCTACTTTGTAGCTATTATGAATAGTGCTATCATGAACATCTGTATGCAAGCTTTTGTGTGGATGGCTCTTTAATATCTTGGGTATATGCCCTGGGAATAAAAGCTGTAGGTCATAAAGTAACTATGTTTAAGCTTTTGAGGATCATCTTAAGATTTAAAACTGTGATTTTCAGTGATTTGCTGGCTGCCTCATAGTGCAAATGCACTGAGAAAAATCATTATTATGTGTTGCCTTCTTAGGTGCCTGGCTTACTTGGTTTTCCTCTTCTCTTATATGCATCTTCTAAATAGGTGGGGCTGGGAGAGATCCATTGGATAAAATACTTAGGCAGCTGAGCTTCAAGCACCATTTTGCCACGAGGCTGGCCCAGTTCTGACCTTACCTATCTTTCCACAGGCTAAGGAAAGGCGAGAGGTGTTGGAAGAATGAACCTTGCCAAACCGCACCACTCCCATCCTTTAAAAGCTGACTTTGTGCCATCTTGGATGTTGAACTGAAAAATCAAACACGGTTCTCCTCTGGGTGGTTAATCCCAAAGTCCAAATAAGATCTCATGTTTGCAAGGCTAAGCCCATTTATTAAAGCAATGTTTGCCCATCTATTGTTTGAAGTGATTATTTGCTGGCTCATGCCATGCTTTGGGGTATTCCTAAGGATTATTGCAAAAGAAGGTAAGCTTCCAGAAGTGAAATACAAAGACTAACTTGAAATTCTGACATTTTATTTTTCCATTCATTAATGACACTTTTGATACTAATGAAGGCCAAACATTAATCACTAACAATGACTATAGACAGTGTATGTGTATACACACATTGTGTGTATGTATTTAAGCTTACAAAATAAAGGAAATGCACCAAAATTCATATGAAAGCCTGGATTAAGGAACATACTTGCATGAATATTTAAGCATATTCACATGTATGTTTATAATATGTATATGCACATAAACACACTCACACACACACATATCAGCTACTTAACAGGCAATAAATGTTTCCAGGATTTACAGATAGTGAGGCCACGTTCAATTCCTTAATTGGTATATAGTAATTCCACTGCATTCACAAGTCTAGAAAGCACAGTATATTAATGATGTTATTAAATTCCAAAGTTTACAGTGTAATATAATGGAGATATATTGGTGGTGTTAAGGAAAAAGCAATTAAGGGAAACAGCTCCCTAGCTGTGAAACAATACTGTGCATTCTTCTTGCTATTCACCATTCTGCTCTTTAGGTTATAATTGAAATAAATTTCATAAAATATCAAGTAGTTGAATTTATTTTTATTTAAGGTGACATACAGTTGCCCTTTAGAAAAGCATTTCTATTAATTTACATACCTCCATTTTTTTGGAAATAGCACCAGTGGACATGGAAAGGAAGATAGACTGTGATTTATAGAGACTTTATAATTGTATGACTGTAAAAGCTTAATTTGGGTCTCAAAGAAAGTATACATTTATAAAGAAAAGTAGATTATTTATAGAAATAATCTGGGAAAAGATTCAGGCAATGAATTTGCACACATAGTATTATTATGACTAAATGAGATTTTGGGGACTGCTTCTGGAGGGGCTGCACAGGGACGGAAGGCAGAGTCTTGCACATAGTACCCAGGCACTCTCCCACTGAGCTGTGGCCCCTGGGCAGCCCCCACGTACAAGCCCCTAGGTTAGTTATCTTGTAAGTTTAGTTTATCCTGCTAATTTTAAAAGACAACTACTCTTAATACTTAGTTCTTTTTGCTTCCAGCCTTTTTTCATACATTTATATTTTCAGGATGTGTGTGTGCATATATG
This sequence comes from Ctenomys sociabilis, assembly GCA_004027165.1. Taxonomy (NCBI): domain Eukaryota; kingdom Metazoa; phylum Chordata; class Mammalia; order Rodentia; family Ctenomyidae; genus Ctenomys; species Ctenomys sociabilis. The sequence goes on along the minus strand of PVKA01002983.1, from coordinate 30,156 downwards.
CACATGCACCTAAGCATTCATATTTGTAGTCATTTTATAGATACAATTTTATGTCTTTTGATGTGATATTATAATAAAGACTTTTCCATATTATCACAGTCTTTATGAATATAATTTTAGTAACATCAAATGAAGCATCTCATAATTTACTTAACTAATTCCAAATTATAGAACATTAGCTGTTGTTATATGTGTGTTTTTGTTACAAATTACATTGTACTAAACAGCTTCAGAAATAATTAGTTTTTCCATTTTTGGCATTATTTATTTAAAATTTAATCCTAAAGTAATAATTTCTGATTTAAAAACATGAGGAGCTTAAAGTTTTTGGCAGATACTGCTAAATTACTTTTCTCAAGAGCGTTTCCAATTACTCTTTCAGCCAGCTTTGTTTAATCACACTGTTGGGAACATTTAATGTGATCCCTTTTGTTCAATCTTTCTTACTTTGAGAAATAAAATAATTATTTTTCATTTTTAATTGCTGGGAAAAGGAAACCTTTTTCTAGTATCTATAACTCAATTATAATTTCTAGGAGGGAGATTTTTATTTCTCTTCTTTTTCTTGACTAGAAGTTGGAACATAGAAACCATTGTTTGCATAGACCAGTGTTCACATATATTGATGGCTCTCAACTGATATTTTTCTAATACTAGAAACATTTCTGCCAAGCTGGTGAATTGCTTTCAGTGGCATTGAGAGCCCTTGTGTCCTTTGGACTGGTGTGCTCTTTTCTGTGCTCTTTGTACCCACTTTCAGTGTACAGATTATGCATCCAGGTGTATGGACAATTGCCAGAGCATGACTTATGATACTGCAATTAAAAATACTTAATCCAATAAGTAGATTTCCTTGAACATATTTACCTTGTAATATTCTTCTATATACAATTTGTGATTCTACTACTTTTGCAAACCTGCAGGGAAATTTGTGGTGTGGCTCAGTAGCAGAGTGCTTCCCTAGCAAGGGTAGGACCCTAGGTTCCATCCTCAGCACTGCAAAGGTAAATAAATACATAAGCAAACACAACTTTAAAAGAAGCAAAGTTGTATACAAACTTCTAAGGGAACATAGTAGTTTCAAACTACTAGATAACTTACAAATCTCTGAATATTTTTAATCCATGTCCAATACATGTGAAAAAATCAGTAAATACTTATTGGCTTTGTATTTAGGTCAGTGAAGTGAGGCAAAGGAATTGGGGAAGCATGGGTTATAGATGGATATGATAAGCACAAAGCTAACAATATACAGCACATGAGACTCCTACAATGACACAATACAGAGTGAAATGTAAATCTGGAAGGATAGAGAGATACAGAACAACGTAACATCACCACATAATTTTCTAGATTTAGAACTTTGCCATTAAAGACCTAAAATGACTCTGAAGCTGCCAACTCTCTGGACTTAACAGAGAGTACTGGTCTCATAAAGAATAAGATTTTTAGGCCGGTGTGGTGGTGCATGCCTGTAATCCCTGCACTCGGGAGGCTGAGGCAGGAGGATTGTTGGGAGTTTGAGACCAGCCTGAGCTACAAAGTGAGCTTAAGAACAGCCTGAACTGCATAGTGAGACCCTGTCTCAAAAAAGACAAAAAAAAAAAAAAAAAAAAAAAAGAATAAGATTTTTAGTTCAATGTCCCCCTGTTTCCTGGTGGTAAGCAGAAGTAAAATGCATTATGGATTTAGAGTTGGTGGGTGACTATGGCCGATGTATGGAATGTATGGCACAGAGTTTGCCAAGATGAATGCCATATGGAGTTAGGCTCCTCTATTCACAAGGGGCACACCTACGTTCTCATTGCTCAGTGACACAGAACAAATGTATCTATCATACCCCAAAATTTTTTCTTGCCCCTTTTGTAATTAACTCATTTCTCTCCATTTCCACCATTTCAGAAAAATAATTAATCTCCTTTTCCAAATAATATTGTATAAATTTAACCATAAAGTATGTACTTTTGCTTCTTTTCATTCACTCAGCTTATTTTGAAATTTATCACTATTGTAGCATGTATTATCACATTATTTTTTAATAATATTGCATTATATGGATGCTCCACAATTTTTTATCCATTTACTTTAGCCATTCAAGTTGTTTCTAGCTTGAGACTATTAAAAATAAAGCCATTATGAAAAAAAAGACCTAAAATGATATATTTTTGCAATTGAGGGTATGAGTGGGTGATACTGCCATTTTCAGTTGGTGAAGGGTTTGTTCCCTTGTCTAGATGGAATTTGTCAAGGATCAGGGTCTCCTCAGATCTGCATTTTAGCTCCTATCAACATGACACAATTGATATCTTCTCTTACAAGTTACTTTAACTTGAAATGCAGGTATAATGGTATGACAGTTTTGAGCTGTGTCCAAAGCTTTGAATTATAGAGTGTGTTTAAATACATGTGTGTATACACATGCTATTTCAGCTAGAGTATAATACTGAAACATGTTTAATTTGTAAGAAATTTCTGTAAATAGTTACTATACCTTAAACCAAATATCTTATTTTCAACAATGTAACAGTGCAAACATAGATTTAAATATTCCAGAGGGATGAATAATTAATAAAAATCCTTAAAATAGCTGAAAATGTTCAGAGACTCAAGTGACTTTCAGGGGAGAAAGGATTTGATTTAGTCTTTTTTTTGTTTGTGTGTTTTTTAACTGAAGATCAAACTCAGGGCCTTGTTCTTGCCAGGCAGGCATTTATGCCACTGACCTATCTCCCCAGCTAGTTTTCTGACAACTGCCCAAAGTTATAGTATAGATTAAAGGGAATCTATAGATATTTGAGATGAGGCAGAGATACTGCCAAGCTGACATTATGCTGTCAATATTTTGGCGAATGTTTTGAATCCTTGTCCAAGTGGACATTGAAACTGTAATATTTCATTGAAAAAAGATCTGTATTACATTTACAGTAAAAAAGATACTTGGAAATAAAATTAGGGCTGAAAAATCTTAAAAGACAACCGTGTTCAAGTGGGCACAATGACATTAAGATGAATTTTGTCATACATTTCACTTTGAATACAAATGCATACTATGGTCCCACTAGATTAAGTTCTTTGCAAAATGAGCCACTCTTTGTTCTTCCCAATTGAACTCATTGCCTTGTCTGAGGTCTTTCATACCACTTTATTGTTTATTGAGGATGTCTCCCTGCTGGATATTCTCCTAGGTGCTGTGGGTAAAGCTGAAAAGGATGCAAACAAGATCCTAACCCTTACAGAACTTATAGTCTGGGAGGGGGCGGGCACACAGTAAATAGCCAGTGAACCGAAGTGCTGTTAGTGAAAAGTAAGCCACGAAAAACAAAAGCAGATGGAGTGATAGAACAGAGTCAGGGAATTCTTCCTTAGAGATGTGCTGTGAGCTGAGATCTGCAAAGCTAGACACATAATATTAGGGGGAATAACACTACAACAGGTTGGGACTTTATTGTATAGCTCTCAGGATGGTAACAACCTTTTTTGTGTTCAGAAAACAGAAGAAAAATCAGTGTAACTGAAGTGTGATGAGCAAGGAGTACCAAGGCAAGACACAGGGGCTGGAGGTTTGATCCCTGGGTCTGCCATGCTGAGTCCCATCTAGTAGTGAGACCCTGAACACCCTGTAGACCCTTCCCTAAAATATGGAATGAGAAGAAGTACTAAGGCAAGGTAAGTAGGTAAGAGTGGGGTCATATGAGGCCCTGCACGTTAACCCATGGGATGGGATCTCCTGTTTGCAATGTAAATCATTGGAAAATTTGAAACAAGGAAGTGTCTTGAGTTTGACTTTGTTTTAAATGATACCTTGTTGTGCGAATTGAAATCTTAGAAAGGCAAGATTGGAAGCACAGTTACTGTGCCCCAAAAGAAAGACCATGTTAGACTGAGGTGGCAATTGTAAGGGTGCTGTGAAATAGCTGTAGTGTGATAGAGATGACTTGTGTTTTAATTGTAGAGCAGAACATTTATGGATAAAGCAAAGAACAAAGGACCATTATTGGATTTTGATCTGAAAAACTAGGTAAATTGTGGTATCACTATTGAGATGGAAAAGCTGAGAAAGGAACTGTTTTGGGAGGGGGGACCCAAGTATTCTTCTTGGGAAGTGGGAAGTGTGAGGGGATTATTGCACAGCCGAAGACACCAATGGGCAGCTTATATATTGAGTCTGCAGCTTCAAGTCCTTGGAATTGGAGGATATCACCCATGAATTTTTTTTTCAAGCCATAACCATTTAATTCAGGTCACAAAACTTGAGATGAACATGTAACACGCAACCTTCTTATATTATTTAACTGCAAATAAAATTGTTTTTCAGGGTATCAGTGCAACTAAGTTGGAATTCTCTAAATCAACTTCTAATGCCATTCTTTAAGTATTATAAATAGACTATATTGAGAATAAAGCTAAACATTACTCTTTTGTTGTTGTTGTACTTTAGCGAAGGGTCTACAGGGTGCTCAGGGTCTCACTACTAAATGAGACTCATAGTGCTGTGCTTGTTTACAGCCTCTCAAGAGCTGCATTACAGGTGCGCACCACCATGCCCAGTCTCCAACCTTTATTGAATTACATTTCATTTTAATTTCATTTGATGAAAAAAAGTAAAACAAAATTTCATAGCAAGATGATAGGAGAATAACAATGGTTAATGGGTAGCAAAGTATTACCTTTAAAGTTGTTACTCAGAGTATAAGATATGGGCACAAAAATTATCCAAATGATATAAGTGCAAACCTTCCTTTTTATGAAAGACACTAATAGTATAACTTGCATTTTTCTCTTGTTTTCCTTCCTTTCCCCCTTCCACCATCCTAATTCCTTTTTCCTTTTTAACAATTGCTTCCCACTTTACAGTACCATTTTACACTTTATTTACTCTTCAGTTTCTCATACCAGGGAGGCAATGTGATGTTTAGACACGTGTGTCTGGTTTACTTCACTAATGAATACAGTCTTTTTAAATTTTTTCTTAATTTTATTGAGAAACAAATAGCAATGAGACAGTTTCAAAACAGGTTAGTGGGACAGTTACAATAACTAATACATTGCATATATATCTCTATATACAAAATAGTTAGGATAGATATACAGCTACTTTCTCTTAATTCAACAATACAGGTTTGTACTAATAGTGTTTGGACAGGGTATCATGTCTGCATCTTGTACTATGAATTACTACTACAATGATAGTATGAATACAGTCTTAAGTTGCATCCGTTTACTGACAAAAGTCTCAAGTTTATCATCTTTATGATTGAGTACTACTCCATTGTATAAAAATACAGCATCTTTTTTATCCATTCCTCAGTTTATGACCATTTGGTTTGCTTCCAGGATTTAGCTGTGAAATTTGGTGCTATCAATATGAGTGCACATATAATGCTATGGCTTGATGTTTTCATTGCTTCTGGGAAGATACTCAGAAGGGGAATAGCTGGGTCAAATGGGACCTCTAATCCTAGCTTTTTGAGGAACCTCCACACTGATTTGCATAGTGGTTGCACAAGTGTACATTCCCACCAACAGTGGAGAAGGTTTCTTTATCCCCACACCCCTGTCAGCATTTGTTATTGGTTGATTTCTTGATAATAACCATTTTTTCATAGTAAATGGAATCTCAATGTTGTTTTAATTTGCACTTCTCAAATGACAAATGTTGTTGAACATCTGTTCATTATTTATTTGCCATTTGTATTTCTTCATCTGGGAAGTACATATTTATCTCAGATTTTTGGATTGGGTCTTCGAATTTTAGGGCCCTGATTTTTTAAAATTCTTTATATGTTCTGGATGAGTCCTTTGACTTAAGAACTATTGGCTAAAATTTTTCCCACTCCATGGGTTTTCTTTTCACTCTGTCATTGATTTGTTTTCCTGTTCAAAAGCTTTTTAATAAGATGAGATCCCAGTTGTTGATTCTTTGAAGTATTTTCTGTGCAGTTTGGGTTTTGTTCATGAACTCTGTGCCTACCCTTATATCTTCAATATTTCTACCTACTTTCTCTTCCAATAGATTGTTTCTGTTTTAATGTTTAGACCTGTGATCCATTTTGACCTTAGTTTAGTGCATGCTGATAGACCTGGATCTAGTTTTAGCCTTCAGCATGTGAAAAGTCAGCTTTTCCAGAACCACTTATTAAAAAGGTTATCTTTCTTCCAACAAACTTATTTGGCCCCTTTATTAAAATAAGATGGCTGAGTGTGTTTACAGTTGTGTCTGCATCTTTTGATTTGTTCCACTGATCCTTGAGTCTGTTTTTGTTTCCAGTACCATGCTGATTTTATCACAGTAGCTTTTAGTATAATTTCAAGTTGAAGACACAAATAGGCAGTTTGTATTAAGTCTGCAGCTTTCAGGCCAGGGAATTGGATGAGATCATCTCTGAATTTTTAATAAAGGAACGACTGAGTCCTGGGATTGTCCAATATTTAGAGGATGGGAACAAGAGAAAGATTCAACAAGGAGTCTGAAGAGAAGCAATGAATTAGAAAGAAAGGAGACATGTGTGGCACAGAAAGAATGTAACAATAGTGCATAGAGGAGAGTATGGACCAAAAGCTGCTAACAGAACAGATAATTTAAGGGCAAAGATTGATACAAATTGGGGGCTGGTAAGGCAGCTCAGTGGTCTAAAGCACCTGCTTAGGCAAGTGCCAAGACCATGGTTCAACTCCTGGCATCACAGGCCATGCCATCCCTGCCCCCACGGCAGGCTGCACTGGCCACAAAAGAAAAAAAAATTGAAAAAAAGATTGATACAAGATTTCATTTGGCATTTGGAAAATCACTAATGTCTTTGACAAGAGCACTCAGTAGAATTATCAGGATAAAACCTGACTGGAGGGAAATGAGGCAATAGAAGCAACATATTCACATTATTCTTGTTTTTAAGTTAGATTTGTTGCTAAAAATGTTTTTAATTCAGTGCTGGGATGGAACCCAGACCTTCTGTCTGCAAGGCCAGTGCTTTACTACTGAGCCACACTCTCAGCCCTAACTACTCTTGAGGAAGTACATGAAGGGCCTCAGAGGAGAGGATTACAGCTAAGAGGAAATGTTGGACTGAAGTTTGGTTTGTTGGAGATGAAAGATAGCAAAGCAGGACCATTTGCACACATAATCTTTGTACCAACTCTGTCTGGAAGGCATAGTCTTCATTTTATAAACTGAAATTAGGAAAAGCAAAGTTACTTGTGTATGATTCCATGGTTTGGACCTTAGTTTTTCCAATTTTAAAGCCAAAATACTTTATAAGTTATTGGATTCATTCACTTATTAGTATATTGATCAGACATTTTCTATGAATAAGTGCTGTGCTGAGTACTACACATGTCGTTTTCTTTTTACTATTATTTGATAAGGTGGGGAAAAACACTTCACTCTTTTATAGTTCTGTAAATTGAGAATTAAAGAAGGGAATAAATCTCATCATGTAGTCAGTGGCAGACTCATGATATGAAAGGTACCTAATTTTTAATAGTCATTAAAATTTTCGTTTTTAAGTAATACAAAGCCAACTTAACATGAGATACTAGTTAAAACAATTGGACTGGCCAGGCTGAGGGCCCACTGCTAACTGTGACATTTATGTATTCTGACTAAAAGCACCTAAATTTATTTTTAATTTGGGCAACCGAGCAGATGTCCTAGAGTGGGGAAATTGGATCTCAGGTATAGATATCCCTGGAATAATTTCTCCAGGTAGTGATAGATATTTTATTTTTATTTAAATCTTTGGAGTGGTGCTAATTTTTTATATGCCAGTTACTCTTCTGATACTGACTCTAACAACTGAGTCTGGGGCCTCTTACTGAGATCTAGAATTATCATTTTTTAAGTCTATTTTTCTCTAAAAAGGATCAAGCCTAATAAAAGTGTAAGTAATTTCATCTGAGTTTCATTTGAGGCTTTGTCTTCACAAACACTGCCAGCTTGTTTTGGCTTTCTGTTAAGTCTTTTATCAAATCACCAGCTGGGTTTTGGCCAGACATGGAAAGGTTTTAACCTATCTCAAATCTGTTGCTATAAAATAACAGGAAAAATCTCTTTCCAAAAATAATTTGTGTGAAAAAACCTTAAAATTATAGTACTTCCAAAATGATTTTTATGGATTGAAATGCAAACCGTGTCTCAGTTTGCCATCTCCTGGCCTGCTATGATTCTTTTCTTCTTCCTGTGGGTGATCCAGTAAAGATAGTGGTGGAAATCCCTGCTTGGGACGCTGGCACACTCTGGGAGCTAGATAGGGCAGGGTGGCTAAAGGACGTGACACCTGAGCTATGTTTTGAGTGTGAGGTGGAATTAAGAGAAATTTCAGGAGAATAAAACCTTGGAAATACTAAACAATGGAGAATACAGAAGGAACCCAGAGGAAGTGGTTCAGTATTTCCAGAATGTAGACTTGGGGTGGAAGAAGAGGCTAAAGAAATCAGAAGGGGCCAGATGGTGCATTATGGGTAAGATCAAATAAGGGACCAAGAAGACCAGTTTTTAGGCTTGAACTTCTGGGAAGGTGATTAGGCACAAATAATAAGGCAGAAAAATCCCTGGGAAAATGCATAAGAATTGATAATTCATTAGCTCCAGGATGCTCAATAGTCCTTACATTGTAAAAACCTACAAACTAAGATTTCAAAAGTCTGCTTAAAATAGGAAGAGTCTTTATCTTTCAACCACGCAGGCAGCTGACTTGGTCAGTGAGAACCCAGGAAAATAGCATCCTCTCTGGAAGCCAAATCCCCAGAAATGAGGCAAGGCCTACTTACAACTCAAAGCATTCTAATCCAGTAGCCCATAAGCCAAGACTCTCACAAGTTTGGGCTGACTCTCCAGTGTCTGAAAATTCATTCTTTTATTCTGGCACACAGTCTTCATGCTCATAGCTTTTGTCTTACAAGTGCCTGTTTCACACTTTACCCTCTCTGCCAGTTCCCTGGAGCTTTGGGTTTCCAAACCATGACATGGAATAAAAATGAAGGCAATCTTGCCAGAGACATTATCTATAACTCTGAGATAAACCCAACAGACATAATTTCCAGGGACTAAGACTGAGGAGGTAAGAAGTGAAGTAGCTTGCTTTGCAGCCGCGAATGTGGAAGAATGTTCTTTGCAGCCAGATCTTCCTTTCTTGGGAAAGCAAAGGCCAGGGTGAGACACATCAAAGCACTCTAGAAAGATACTTTTGGGCTGTCTACCTTTCCTGACTTTCAGTTTTATGTGTAGATGGTCTGAAAATGGGTAATGGCAAGGGCCTGGAGAGGACTTTGAAGTCAATCAATGTTCCTGATGCCAAGGTGGCAGCAACATGGAAATGCCCACCACCCCCTGCTTTCTGCTTTAAAAGAAGAAAAACATAGTTGGAATTTTAGTAAAGTGGAACACATAAGAGAAAATACAGGGAAGGTAGATATAAGAGTGATGCAAAAGCTGATATAATGGGATATGAAGACACTAGGATTTTGGTGGGATCTTTTCTTAGCACAAATACATCTGAACAAATGAGGATAGCTTGGAGGCTCTGTACCTGTAATCCTAGCACCCTGAGAGCTAAAGCAGGAAGATCACAAAGAGTCCAGCCAGAAGACCATCTGTAGTTCACAAAGACAAGTTAAACAATTTTAAAACATCATGCGGAGTTTTATCTTGTTATTTGTTTTTGCATTTTGAAGTGCAATTTCCTGAACCCTGCATTGTTTGCCGACACCCTAGTAATGAAGATTATATTTTGTTTCCTCCTATCTAGGCTTTTGCTAGCAAACCAGACTTTAGCTATGAGGCTGCTAAAGCAAGGCTTGTTAGCTATCAGTTACTACTCTTGAGACCTAATCCCCTTCTGATAATGCTTGCTAGGATAGCTACACTTGTACTTTTGCTTCATGACCTTTCATCGATCTGTTTATAATTCGTATACAAGGTCAGTTCCAGTTGAGTCAATAAAGTAAAGTTCAAGAATTCTGTTGATGTTAGAACTTCCAGAAGTCCTTGTTTTCCTATTCTAACTACAGTTACACATTGTGGAAGTTTTATAGCACTTTATTTTTGGAGGGTTAAATCCAATACTCAGTGAGAACCAAAGGAACAGAAGTAGCTTTTGCATTGCTGCTCTCATCCCACCCCCATCCCTGGGTGACATTCTTGGTCATATATGCTGCTTTAGCACATGAGTCCATACATGTGTTTTTGAGCATGTGTCTGTGCACAAATGCTTACCTAATATGCTAAGCATTGAACATAAGTCTGTGCCATTTATGTGGGTCAAAGTTTACACCTTGTTGGAGTGGGACAACTTAGTCTTAACATGAGTTTTTCAAGTTGGACTTTAAAAAGAACCTGCTTGGACTGTAATTATTGAGACCAATGTTTCAGTGCCAGAACTGATGCCTCTTACATTTTTTTCCCTTTGGTTTTAAAGTGGTTGCTAAGGCCTTAAAAGACAGATTTTTCCCACACATGTTTCTGAAGGGTCTGTTCCTGCTAAAACTCACATTTCTGACTTACCACTAGGTTCCTCTGTCTGGGTGACCAGAGACCAGAGCAGCTGAGCTGGCAGGATAGAACCTCTTGTGTCTGGCTAAGTCACAGCTTTTCGTGACCCTAAGAAAAGCAGTGAGACTCTGATGCCACAGTGTTTCATGACGAGCTTCATAGTTACACAAATGTCATTGACAACCACTTAACTTTAGAGTTTAATGAGAATCTTATACATCAGACATTCTAAAAATGCTGTGGAATTTATATAAAGCAGAATTTGTATAAACTTGGCAGTGGCTTATTGCTTAATCCACACCACAGAAGGCTTTGTTCCTCCTAGGTTCTCGATTATCCACACAAGCTCATTATTTACTGCTCTGTGTTGAAAGGTGAAAGGCTTCTCCTTTCAGTGTGCTGGCCACAGTCCCAAGACTGGAGCACTGATCCTGAACCTTTTTCATCATAAATCTCTTTTGCTCTTTTGTTCTTTTTTTTTTTTTTTGTCTTTTTGAGACAGGGTCTCACTATGCAGTTCAGGCTGGCCTTAAACTCACTTTGTAGCTCAGGCTGGTCTCGAACTCACAACAATCCTCCTGCCTCAGCCTCCCAAGTGCTGGGATTACAGGCCTGCGCCACCACGCCCGGCTTTCACTCTTTTGTTCTATGTAATACCTATTTGAGTCAATACCCTGGTCTCCAAGTCCAACAGGTCACCTGAAATAGGTCTTCTAGAAATTCCCTTTGTGGTCCTTCACCCTCTACTGACAGCCCTGCATTTATCACAACATAATACATGCCAGCCTAAACTAACTAATTGGGACTTTCAAGACCATCTTGTTCCCATAATAAGTGCAGTTAACAGCAAAGTTACCATAATATGGAAAATGAGATTTCCTAGGTGTCTGCCAGGGCTGCAGTGGCAAACTCACAAAAATCAGTGCCTTAAAACAACAGAAATGTATCATCTCCTAGTTCTTGAGGCTGGATATTCAAGATCAGTGTATTGCCAAGGTTGGCTCCTTCTGTGTGCTGTGAAGGCAACTATGTCCTTGTGCTGTCCATGGCCCTTCCATAACTTCTGGTGATTTACTCGTAATCCTGGCATTCCTTGGCTTGCAGGGGCATCACTCTGACATCTTCTTCCTGAAATCATGTCTGTGTCGAAATACCACCTTTTTTTTTTTAGATTGGATGAGAGTCTGTCCTAATGACTTCATTTTAATTTGATAATCTCTGTTAAGGGCTATCTCTAAATAAGGCCACATTTTGAAGTTCTGGAGGATCTAATCTTAATACATGAATTGAAGGGGATAACTTCATTTCATAACATCATAGCTATGCAAGTTTACTCCTCTGATTTCCCTCTGCTCCTTGGAGGTAACCTCATAACCTGTCCTCCTCTGGGTTCCAGCAAAGAGCATGGCCCATAGCCCTTCTGTGGCCTATCCTTTCCCTGGGTGATTCTGCTGCATGATGTGTCTTAAAAAACAAAGAGAGGAACTTCCTGGTCCTTTCTTTGTAGAAGAACTCTTTTCTTTCTCATGTCATCATTTTCTGCTTTTCTTTAACTCAACTACACCAAGTATACTCTGGTCTCCCCTTCCCAAACATAGTTACATATCACTTAACAATGAGGACATGTTCTAAGAAGTATGTTTTTAGGTGATTTCATCATTTTGTTACTAAACTCAGTTTCAGAAGCTCCAAGCAGGAAATCTAATGCCTGAGGGATGAGTATTGGGGAGAAGGAAAGTAGGGTGGTAGCAATCTTGGAAGAGGCACATTGATGTCTCAACACCTCCCACTGACTTCTTCAGGCAAGTGGGGGATGCTTATATGAGGATTGGGTTAGGGGCTGCATGAAAAAAATCAGCATTTTTCCAAGATCTTGGTCTAGACAGTCTGGTTCCATGCATAGGTGGTAAATTTCTCTTGATGGCATTTTTTGTTTGTCTTGAGGGCAAGACATTGCTGTTTTCAGTCAGCCAGTTCCTTAAGTCAGCTCAGAAAAACAAGCACAATCAGAAGAATGTGGAATTAAGAAGTCTGTAGCCTGGGAATCAGAAAAGGAACAGAAATAAAACAAGATGGAGTCAGTGATACTGACAGCCTGTTATAGTTGCCCAAACGTCATTGTGCGTCTAACACAAGCTAATCTGCTATAATGTCTCTAGGCAGCATAATTTATGGGACCAAGGCCGTATACATGGTCTGTTGATCAAAATGTCATAATGCATATCATGACTAAACCTTGGCTTTACTCTCTTCTCTGCCCATGTGCTGCATCTCCCTTTTTCTTCTTCTTTTTTTTTTTTTTTAGAAGCACACTGTGTTTTGGACATGAACTCCTTGACAGGACATAGCCTGAGGACAAAGACATAGTTAACAGTGAATTTTGGGGAGGAGGAGGAGGAGGATTCTATTTCTTGGGCAAATCCACTACCAAGTTGAGCCACATTGAACCAACTAGCCAGTTGTTTTAGGTACATTTCCAAAAATATGTAAGAAGAAATTTCTGCCCTTGAGAAAAATCACTTCTATCTCTTATACCCCAATAAGTAATAAAGACTAAGAAATTATATAAATAGTATATGTAGTACCTCCTGCTAGTTATATGATACTTTAAGGCTGTGGTAAGCCTAGCTTAATAAAATCTTGACTCTTTCCATCCCCAGAATTTCCTTACTATGAAAATTCTCAAAGAAGTGCAGTGAAAACTTGGATATCTACCAACTAGATTCTGTAATTCATATTTTTGCTGTATTTACATTATTTGATGGATCCATTTATCTACCCTTCTATCTATCAACCTGACTTGTTTTCATGATATTTCACCCCTAATTATCATAATGATATAGGGGGGAAATGCTCTCAGTGAAATGATGTGGGGAGAAAATGAAACTTCCAACCCGAAAGGTAACTGGGATAAGTTAGTGCTCTCTAAAACCAAAGAACAAATTTTAGGAACAAACAGAGGTTAAGGGGATAGGATATATTTATTGGGGGAAAGAAAGCTCCTGTCCGAGAGAGGGACAGAAGAGGGGACCCTAGTGGGTGGTCCCCAGGAAGCTGTCTCTTCCAGGGATTTTTATAGAGAAAAACCATGTGATGAGGCAGGTCTATAGCGGTGGAGTACATGGGAACTCGCTTAGGTGGGCATGAGGTGGGACAAAACTGGTCAACCAATGAGATTACAAACACTATTGTTCAGGTAAAATTGATTCAATCCAGGACAAAATGAGGAAGCAAGTCATGTAGCAAGTGGGTATGAATACAGGACAGGGTCTCTTCCTGTTGGGGGTTAGGTTAGTGACTCATTTTGACTCTTTCAAAGTGATTGATACCTATTTAGAATATCAATCCCTGTTGCCCATCCCTAGGGAAATATGTAGCTGTATTTGTTTCCTCTTTTGCCTTGAGGTCTGGTCCACAGCGAGTGTCTGTCTCTTCAAAGTTGCAAAGCCACCTTGTCCTCTGTATTGTCTCCTTGAGGGCCTGGCCCTGTTTTACTGCCTAGAATATTTCTATCCAATTCAGCTGCCTGCAATAATACACACTCCTATCCTTTACCAGCTTTAGATCAACATTTCCTCATCCTCTATAAACACAAAACTTGCATAGTTTTATTCACAACGACTGATGTCACCCAAATTTCAAGTTCCACATGACAGAGTCTTTGGGGTCATGGAGAACCATCTGTGTAATGACATCTCATGTGAAATCACCATCCTGTGTCATTTAGTTTAATCACAGACTGTGAGGGGGTAAATTTAATTGTATTATTTTACAAGGATGTGGTGAGACCCCGAAAGTTGAAGACACTTGCCTGGGTTTATACATCAAGGAAAGGGCGGATGAGGCAGCGAGCACTTTCCCAGAAAGGGCAATATTCTACCTAGTCCTACAACCATGCAGTTTTCCAGCCACTCTGATCTTGGCACGTTGCTGATTGCCTTGGTCTTTGTTTTACAGGCATATTTCAGGGGCCAGGAAAGTAAACCTACTGGACTAGGTCCCGAAGGCTCATTAGGCACCCAGAAGATGGAGGGAGGGCCAAGTCACCCATCAGTCCACACTCCGATTCCTTTTCCTTGGCAATGCCTACTATGTTCATTTCTGTCCTTGTAGAATTTCACATGAATAGCTTATCATCTTATGTTTGGTGAAAGGGGATGTTTTAATGGAGATGTAGACCTTTAACTCTCTTTGTGCCATGTATAACAGACTTTTTTTTTCAGAGAAAGCAAGAGAGATCTGGGGACAAGGTGAGCCTCCAGGCCTGGTAACTTTCCAGTTTTTATTCTGCCTCAAAGAATTTTGTGAATCTAAAAACTGTTTTAGTAATCTATAGTAGGCCCACTATTGTGGCCAGAAGATATTTCATCTTCAGATCACTGTCAAGGAAACTATAACAGCCTCATGTGATTATCTTTGATACTTAGAAGCCAATTTTAGGGTGGCATGTGTAGCTGAATGGGAGGTTTGTCGTGGGTTTAATCCTTAGCAATGGGGTGGGGGTGGGGAATAGAAAAAATTTTCTTGAAAGGCTGTGTGTTCATTTATTCATTCATAGTTCATCTAGTTGCAAAGAGGATTTGAAGCCAGTGAATTAAGAGTCATAGACTAGTTTTAAAAGTGAGTAAAAAAGCAACAGTATAGCATCCACACTTAAGGAAGACAAAGCTGTACTTTCTGGGTTTGCTTCCCTTATTCATGAGAGAGCACGTTGAGGTAAAGTACAAATTTTGCCCATCACAATTACAATACATGAAAGATATTCAACTCCTTTCTAACAACAAAGGGTAAAGACAAAAAGTTGGACATAAAACAAGATGCATTATGATTGGTGACATTTTAGAAAAATGCAGTTATTTGCATATAAAATGTGATGAAGAAACAATTTTTATGGTTTTAGACATATTCTGAAAGGCCTCAGAAAACAGTCTTATTCTAGTATCTCAAAGAGGCTGCATCTGGAGATAGGTTTCTATGGCAACTTAGGGAAGCCTGATTTTTTTTTTTTTTATCCTTTACAAGAGCATAAATCATCCCATGGCCGGAGGCTTTAGTAAAGGTCTCCTTTGTTTTACAAGCTATTGCCATTTGTTTTTGTGTTATATATTTTGGCCATGTTACAGAAAATAGAGCAAAGGTTACCAAGAAGATTTGGGGTCTTTCCTCCAAATTTGGGGGACAAGATTGAATAATGTCATTGTAGGCTTTTTCAGTTATCAAAGTGATGACACATATACCATATCATCTGTCACCTGTGCCTTGTGTTTCAGATTTCCCAAAAATTGTGATGGTGTGTTCCCAGATAAGAGGAATCAAGCTGAACACCAGAGGTGAAACCTGCTATAGTATGTAGCAGAAAAGCTGCCTTGGGAGGCAATCAGATTTTTTTCCAAATGATTGTCTCTATGCCATCAGATTTTCCCCCAAATAGTTGCGTTCCTGGGCTTTATACACCAGTTTGACTCCAAGAGGATTGCAAGTTTGAGCCCAGCCTGGGAAGCTTTGTGAGACCCTATCTCTAAAAAACATTTTTAGAAACAGCCTGGGGTGTAGCTCAGCATGGAGAACCTGAACTTATTTTCCAGTACTGAAAAAGGTCTTTCCAAGAAAGCAGTAATAAAGAAGACTTTCTGATTTCAAAACTCTTCATGCTTCCAGAATGTGTTTTAACAACACAAGCCACTAGAGGTTATAGGAGATAGTGAAGCTAATGGATATAGGATATAGAAAGACAACTAGGGTTCAGACCTAGTTAGCTAGCTGTGTAACTCAGAGTAAGCCTTTGAATCTTGGGATAGGCCTCTGTTTCCTCTCAGAGAAATGGACAAAATGATACCAACCTTACAGGGTTTTGTTAAGGATCAAATGCATGTGTTGAAAACTGCACTGCTGTGCAAATGTGAAGTGGTTGTTATTATGGGTTGGCTGGCTTTCTTCCCCTTCAAAAAAGTAATAGTATCCAGTACCAGTACCCAACATGACTAGAAGAAATCAGTTTTTATGTCTAAATATTGTAGTTTCTTATAATGCATTAAAAGTACTGTTTAGATACACACTTCTGTAGCCATTTATTTGTTTATTGAAAAGTAATTAAGCACCATCTTTGTTGAAGGCATAACATACATTTATTGAAGAAATATTTAAGTACCAGCTGTGTCCCAGCATTGAAGAGAGAAATAATACATAATTAAGGATGTATCATTCAGGAAATAACTTTTCAGAGCTTCAAGGGCACTCAGCTGATACAGCAAAAAGGTGATAGAATCCAGTCTCCACTCTGCTAGCCAAGCCATCTGTACTCGCATGGGCTGCATTCACTCCAAGGGAATTTTACCTACCAGGGATGCATGACTTGATGCATGCCTTCTTGTATGCTTGTTTGTTTTTTTTGTTTTTGGCAGAACTGGGGATTGAACTCAGGCCGTTGTGCTTGCCAAGGAAGCACTTATTCCACTGAGCCATCTCCCCAGCCCCATGCCTTCTTGTAAATAACACAGTTACAGAGCCCTTATGTGGGATGGTTGTGATACTGGTATAGGGGAATCAAACTCCCAACCTGAAAGACACCTGGGCCAAGTTCATGCTCTCTAAAACCAAAGAATGAATTTTAAGAACAACAGAGGACAAGAGCAGAAATATTCATTGGGGGAAAGAAAGTTTCTGTCTAAGAGAGGGACAAAAAGGGACCTGAGCAAGTGCCCAGGAATCTGCCTTTTCTAAGGATTTTCATAGAGTAAAACCATGAGGTGAGGTGGGTCCAAAGTGGAATACATGGGAATTCACACATGAGGTAGAATGAAATTATGGTCAACCAGTAAGATTACAAGCACAGTGGTCAGGTACAATTGATTAAATCCAGGACCAAACAAGAAAGCAAGTGAGCATGAACACAGAAAAGGGGCTTATCCTACAGGGGTTGCATTAGTGACTCTTCCTGGCTTCTTCACGGTAATTATCAAAGATGCTTATTTTTAGGGAAGTAAGCATTTGGTTAATCTTTGGACTTTAGGTGTGGCCCATAGCATAGCCTAAGCATCTGTCTCTCTCATAGTTGCAAGGTATCTTGTCTTCTGTGCTGTCTCTTTCAAGGGCCTAGTGTGTCGGATTGCCTATAATATTTCTATCTAATTCAGCTGCCTACAACAATGCTATGGAAGAAGTGTTCAGTGTTTCACTGTTGAATGTATTCTGCTGTCAGATTACCTGGATTTGAATACTGGCTCTGCCACTTGCTAGCTGTGTGATCTTAAGCACATCATTTGGGTTCTCTGTGCTTCATTTCTGTATCTGTCCATCCCATAGAATTTCAGAGAAACTGTTATGTGAAACACTTAGAAGAGCCAGCACACAGTTGCTGCCCAAAAGGTTGGTTGTTTCAGTGGTGATGTTACCAGTTTATAGTCTTTGGTGCCAAAATTTTGTAGTTCACACTTGAATTTTATCTACAAATACCACTTTCCTTCAGAAATTTGACTTATGATTAAGAATGTTTTTCTTCTTACTCCAGACCTTTTTTTGTGTGTATTTGTTTTAAGTAACTAAAAAAAGTGTTTGGAGACATCAAAGAATTTCAGGTCTTTGATCAGAAGGTCATTTGGTGGTTTCTAGAATTTCCTCATGAAACCATTGCTGTGTCAGAAGTAACCAGAGTCATGAGGGCTGTCTGCATATTGTTGGCTTTTATAGGTCATGAGGGAATGCCTATATTGTTTACTGGGGTTACAAGGTTAGAGATACTTTGAGATACAGTGAATTGCATTATCAATTTTGGTTACCATAGTCCTGTTCACTTTCTGGTAACTTTAAACTGACAGGGGAAAAAAAAAAACCTTGTAGAATGCTGACAGACTGAGGCTTTGTAGTGTTTTTAAGACACTCAACTTTACATCAGAAAATATTTGAAGTTTGTGTTAATTATCAATTTCCATATGAAGGACATGAAACAGATTGACAAAGGGAAGAATGAGGCAAGTGGTGGCTTTGATTTTGCCCATTTTTCCTTTGAGATCCTCCCACTCTAGATGCTTTGAAGAGGCCCCTTCCTCATCTCCTGTACCATTTATTTTCTAGATTTCTCCAATAGCCGACTCAGGCCAGTTTCCACAGCACAAAACTGGAAATGTGTTATGTTAATAATGCTGCATAGCATTGATTTCCAGATGTTTAAAAAAATAAGTAATCTTAATTGATAACAGGCATCATTTTGATGAAACTTCTTTGAGGTGAGCTAGCTACTCAGGAAGAGAGATGCACTGGTTTATAATTTCATGACATTAGATATTAATCAACTATTATTTGTGTGTTCTGAGCTATAGTTCTTTATCTGAATGCCTACCAGGGGCACAAAGAGACTGCTTTTTATTTTCTTGTGAAATATTAATTGATCCTTCATATTAAATTCAAGTTTCATTAGCTTTTGAGGAGTGTGAAGTGACTAGAAACATTCTCCTAAATTGTTTGCAAAAGTTAAACATCTAAAAGAGCTGGAGGGTGGTGGCACATGCCTATAATCCCAGCACTTGGGAGGCTTATGTTGGAGGGTCATTGTTAGTTCAAGGCCATTCTGTACTACACAGTGAGATCTAGTCTCAAAAAAAGAAAAGAAAAGCCTAACCTAAAAGGTTTAAGATTTTTACACCTGGATATAGATAGTGTTTTAAGACACTTTGCAAGGATTGTTGTATAGAATTATTATTGTATTTTTTGTTTTTCTGTGTCAATCTAAATAAAGGCGGTGGCTAAGAGTTCTTTGCACTTGAGCACTGACTCTGCTCCTTACTGATTATATAAACTAATGTCTAAGTTGCTATTGTTTTCCTTTTAAAATGAGGCTAAAAATACCTCTCAACTTTGTGGTGAGGATCAGGAAGGCTTTGGGTGTTACGGGTACTTGAATTTTTTAAAGCTACAATTGTGTTATGTTGTGAAGGAAATGTGTTCCAGCCATGCCAATTACCTTGTTTGATGTTTTTAAGGATAATTTGTTTCTTCTAATTTAATTTTTTTTGCAAAGGGAATTTACTGCACTTGACAGTTTCCAAGCTTCTCAGGGAATGTACCATCTTTCATATTTTTGTTTCCATGACAAAATGTATTAGAAGTTCCAAACCACTAACCAAGAAAGGACCACTTGGGCAAACCCTTTGGTGAGCTGGGAGGCTCTGAAGGACTCACTGTTTGCATATTCTTTGAGCAGTCAAAGCCTTAATCCTTAATCAGTCATCCCTGAGCAATCTTCTGACAGCTTCCTCTTTTTAGCAATCTCAATCTTAGCAATCTCTGCCTCCTGGCCAGCTCTTTGTATTTAGATACCCCAAACTCCCTCCTTCTAAAATGTAGTGACTTCCCTGATCCACTGGTATTTGGGCCACTTGTTTTCCAAATCATTTTGGTCAGTAGATGCCAAACAATCATTTGGAGCAACCCTCCCATGAGTATGAGTGAGAGAAATTACAAGGTGCTTATTTTCAATAGCTTACTTTTGTTTAAAGATATGTTTGTAATTTTCTGTTTGGTATGTTTAAAGGTACCTGAGCTGAGAGAACTCCATTCAGTGGTCTGATAAGCCCCTGGTTTGTTTTAATAACTGTTTAGGCAACATATTGGATAGTATTAGATAACTGTATTTACTGAAAGACACTGCTTTTGTGGCATCTCATGTACTAGTGTGTATGAGTGATGGTGTCATTTGTCTTACCCTTTTGTTTAAGCTTCAGCCTGCTCCTGCAGTTCACATGAACTCACTGATAACAGCCGTTACTATGGCTCCATGGTATTTCATTTGTTGAACTGATGCTTGATAAGAGAAATGTCATTAAATTGTCTGCAGTTCTGAATTTAAACAGAAGAGTTTTTTTATGGAGGCAAAATTAGGAAGCTGGATTTAAAACTCTAAGTCCTGTATTTTTACATCTAGGTCGTGCAATGCGCACTTGCCTGTGCATGCATGAGTGTGTGTGCATGTGTGCATGTGTGCGTGTGTGCGTGTGTAAGTGTGGACTTTGGGATCATTACCTTGGCACCAACTAGAAACCTTGGCCTTGCTCTTGGGAACAGGGAGGGGAAAATGCATTAATTCAAATAACAAGATGTCATATCTACCTCTCTGAAAAATGAGGTTCCTCTTTTAAGATCTTCAACCAATGGTGACTGAAGCTTTGACTCACTGTGCATTTTCACTTGGGCTCACATTGTATGGATTCTTATTAATGCACAAGTTCAAGTGTGTCTTCAAGACATGGTTATTTGGATAAAGTAAAAAAACCTTCTTTTGAAATGTAATTTTTTCCTGTGAGAACATGGGGCCATGTGATCGTTGGTTAGGGCGGCTTTAAGGCCCCGTGGCAGATAGGGTAGTGTGGTGGCCACCAGCACAGAGGCTGAGCGGAACTGGCTCGGCTGCCTACTCTGTATGTGATCGTGCACACTTGTTTCTGCTTCAGCCTCCTTAGCCACAGAAATGGAACTGTTGTTACCTTATCTCATTGGATTGCTGTAAGAATTCACCAAATTAATTACCAGAATTCTTTTTGCAAAGCTGGAGCTGGAACCAAGGCCCTTGGTCATTCTAGGCAAGCATTGTACAACTCAATTAAGGCCCACAGACCAAATTAATATGCTACTATGAAGAGCTTGTTTGGGGACCCTGTGACTGTGTGTGTGACTCTCTGTGTGTGTGTGTGTGTGTGTGTGTGTGTGTGTGTGTAGTAATGGAGATAAAACCCAGGTTATTTTTTTTAATTTTATTTTGTTGACATGAGGGCTTGCTAAGTGGCTAAATTTCCCAGACTGGACTGAAAATTGCAATTCTCCTGCCTCATCCTTCCAGGCTGGGATTGTAGATACATGCCACAACACCCAACTCCTGTGATATATTTAATCCCGATGTCTTAATGTCCTTTTCCTCCAGGTATGTCAGCAGCCAAACTTCTGCATGATTCCGGCTTGAATGTCATAGTTCTGGAAGCCCGGGACCGTGTGGGAGGCAGGACTTATACCATTAGGGTAAGATGCTGAGGGATGGGCTAGGGAAATGTGAGCCAAAGCTCAGTTTTGTTTTCCTGAAAGTTTTCAATTTCATTTGGCTCTTTCTGAACATGAAATTACTCTGAACAAATTTGTTTTCCTCTCTGTCTTGGTTTCTGTCTCTGTCTCTGTATCTGCCTCAGTGTGTGTCTGTCTGTCTGTCTGTCTGTCTGTCTGTCTGTCTGTCTGTCTGTCTCTCTCTCTCTCTCTCTCTCTCTCTCTCTCTCTCTCTCTGTCTGTCTGTTCTCCTCTTTGTCTCTCTCTTCTCCCAATATCTGTTTCTGTCTCTGTTCCCCTGTTATGTTGGGGATAAAAACACTGAGCTACAGCCCTTGGCCCAGCTTTTCTTATAAATCACTTCCTTTTCAACTCTTTCTGCACTCCCCTTTTCCTGTCTTATCACAATATTTGGTATCGTCTGGATGCGGGGAAGGAGGAATAGGAAGTGTGTGTGAAATAACAATAAAAATCTAGCAAGTCTTCATACTTTTTAATTTCTGCCTGCAGTGCTTCTCTAAGCACTAACATAATCATTTTTTAAACTTTTCTTTTGGTGGGGGATTACCAGGGATCAAACTCAAGACCTTTCACTTGTAACACAGGCACTTAAGGCACTGAGCTAACTCCCTGGCACTCCTAATCATTTCAACCACAGAAGCTATAGGAAGCAGAGTGGGGAAAGGCTTGGTCTCGTTGATTTATTTTTAATTTATACTCTTCTAATCAATAAACTGTAATTGTGCTACCCTAATAAATATGATGTGACACATATACAATAAGAAGTGATTAAATCCACTTAATTAACTTATCTATCATGTCTGTGCATTTTTGTGCAGATACACTTGAAATTTAGTTATTTTGCAATATACCATAGTACTGACCACAGTCAGTGTGCTGTGCAGTAGCTTTCCAATACTAATCCTCTTGTCTAGCTGAAACTTTGTGTACTTGGACCAGTGCCTCTGCATGCCTTAAGCCCACACTCATGGCCTTAGTATACCTTCCTGTATCTTTTGGAGTTCAGCTTATTTTTCAGATTCCACATGTGAGTGAGATTGTGGAGTCCTTAGCTTTCTGTGTCCAGTTTATTTCACTTAGCACTGTGTCTTCCAGTTCCATCTGTGCTGCTCCAAATGACAGAAGTTGCCTTCTTTCTTAATAAAGCTGCATGGTATTCCATTGCATATGTAAACCACATTTTCTTTATTCATTCAAACTTGTGTTCCTTTTAAGGAGGTTGAGTAGGGAGCTAGATTTTGAAAAAAGGAAAGCCATTTCTGGTGTCACTAGTAGGCACTTGGCTCTGCTTAGACATGATCAGAAGTTGTTGAGCTTTTCTACACATTTCTTATTCAAAGGTTGCTGTTTAATATTTAGAAATGACACAGACTGAGGATAGGAGTGTAGCTAGGTGGTAGAGTGGTTTGCCCAACATGCCCACGGCTCTGTTCCATCTGTCTCCACTACTGCAAAAACAATAGAACAGAACAGAACAAAAAGCAAAAAAGATATTGATTTAATATATCTAGAAAAAGCATATAAAATATCATTAAACAAAAAAAGCAACATCAAAGATGGAAATTCTGACCTGGTAGTTTATCTTTTAAGCATCTTAGTTAGCAAAATTTGTAAGAAGTGATCATTTCCTTTCTTGCTTGTTCTCTAGTATTATATCCCTCAAAATGAACCTCGAGTATGAGTAAAGTGATTTCTGAACAGTTTACAAATTCAAGACAATGCATGTTGTGGTTGAGCTAACTTCCTGGCCCTCTTAAGGAGAGCCAGGAGAGTCTTGGTCTCATTGATTTATTTTGAATTTATACTCTTCTATTCAGTGATCAATGTGATCAATGGTATTCAGAAATCTTTTGCTAGTTTAACATTAAATCAATTTTATTTCAAATTAAAGGTTGGATCAATGACTATCAAATCATGTGGATGAATTAGAGCTGAGAGCAGAATTCAGTTTTCCATGAATATTCCTGAAAATGTATCTATAACACGTAAAATGTCAATTTGCTTATTTTAGCACTTTTTACATTTCCTCATTTTTTCACAATGTTTTTTCCCATGGGAAAACAGAACCAAAATGTGAAATATGTGGACCTTGGAGGATCCTATGTTGGGCCAACCCAGAATCGCATTTTAAGGTTGGCCAAGGAGCTGGGACTGGAGACGTACAAAGTGAATGACATTGAGCATCAGATCCACCATGTAAAGGTAAGCTGAGGCCAGACACCGAAAATTTTCAATTTTCTATGAGCATAACCCTGTGAGTTCCAGATCATCCTCTCAGAAAATCTTCTGCTTTTTGGATGATGCATATATTTTCTATAAATTTAACCACGTTGCTGTTTATTCATTTATTATTAAAGACTCAGGGAGGAAGTCTCCCCTATTTAAGGTTACATTGTCAATTTGGTAAGATGTTCAACAAATTCAATGGAGAAAAATATTTGTGGTTTATTTATTAAATCTCTCTCTTTAAATACTTGTGACACCTTCATGTTATATAAAAACCAATATGCAATTTTATAAATGCTACCCAAGGCTTTATGTTATAAAGATTATTTGAAATATGGCTCATGACACATTTCAAATTATTATCATTCTGTCTTATGTCAGTTAAAATTATTCTGTTTTAGAGGCTGATGGGAAGAGGGCTCAAGCTCCAAATCCCTTCACTTGCTGGGAAGCTTTGTCTATAACCCATGGGTCCTCTCAGTGCTGCCCACGGGGTCCTTCCTTCTCGTGGTTTCAGCTTCTGTGACAGCCATGCTTACTCAGGCTCCTGGCTTGGAACTCTTTCCTTCCTTGATCTCGATGCTAATCTGGGTTCCAACTCACATCTTCATCTTGATTTTCCTCCACTTACCCCACACTTATGTGTGTTGCATGCAGAACTGAGGTTCTGAGCAATGGAGGGCTTCTGAACCACAGAAACACAGACAGCTCAGAAGTAAATAGCACACAGCCAAGGAAGTCCCTCGACCAACACACCCCAAGGGTCTCTCACTACTCACACTTCTCTGTGGATTCCAGTTTCCTTGTGTCTGTTGGTCTTTATATTCTGTTCACATCTGTGTTTCCTCTTTTCCAGAATCTTCACCTTGCTCAAAAAAAAAAAAAATAAATGAAACTACTTATTATTCCAGGCCCCATTCTGGAGTCTCAGAACTGGCAGAGCTTTTCAACTTCGTCTTTCCTCTTTTGCCCCATAGGTGGAAGTAATCAGTATAGACATATTTTTCTTTGTGGATAGAAGTCATCCTCTTAGAAAGATAGAAACAGTGCTGGGATGGAAGCTCAGTGGTTGATGTGTGCTCAGCATGGCTTGGCCCTGGGTTTAATCACCAGCACTGAAAAAAAAAAAAAAACTCAGCAATGGTCAGCTTTGATTTATGTAACAATTTTAATAATCTTGTATTTGTGAGTGATACTACCAAGAAAGACAAATAACAAACTATATATTATGAGTCATTTAATAAAATAGGTTCTAAATATCTACTTGGTATATGGTAGGTAAAAGGTTTCCTTTAGTTAGAAATAAACATTCTCATTGGTCATCAAATTTTGTATAAGACATTTCTTGCTCCTAACAGAAAAAGGGTCACATGAATTAGAAATGAGAATGAAACATGGTGATAGTATGATGACATGGTGAACACCCATCAACAGTTCTTTGTTGGGTTCTTCAGTTTTTTTAAAATGTAGGTCAAAGGGCCAGCCAGATAGCTCAGCGGATTAAAGTGCCTGCTTAGGCAGAGCACAGTGGCCAGGTTTGATTCCAGGCATGTTGTTCTGCCCTGCCCCTGGGCCCCACAGAGATGGTGACTGAAACTGGGCGTGGTGGCATGTGCCTGTAATCCCAGCGCTTGGGGGGCTGAAAACAGGAGAATCACTACGAGTCATATCTACGTAGAGAGACCCTGTACTAAATACATTTAAAAAAATGAAGGTGACTAATTTTTTAATGTCTTCTTTATTCTAACTGGCCAACTTGAAGAAACTGACTCCTCCAAATATGAAGATCTCTTGGATTTCTCCAGACATAGGAGATGACCACTGCTTATATTAATCTTCATGCCCTTGACCAGATAGGGATTCTGGTTAGTTAAGAGCTATGCCATGGACACAGCTTTCTTTTTCTGGTAATCTTATAGCTGCCATTAAGTCCTTTGCTTGAGAAAAATATTTCAAATGACAATTTACATGATTTACATGACTTTTTACAGACATAGCAGATTGTACTGCTTTCTTAGACTCTTTGCAATACTCTTTGTACAGATAGGAAAGTACTAATAATTAAGCAGCATCCCTGATTTAATAGAGGGTAACTACATATACCAACAGCGCTGTTTCTATCATTTAAAATAAATCTCATTGTTTTTTAAATTATTGTAAATGTAAAGCATGTCCACTGTAAAGTATAATTAGAAAATATGAGTAAAGAAAAACAATTTTTATAACATCCTGTATAAGCCTATTTTGAGAAAAATCACTCCAAAATTGTTGATTCCAAGGCTTTCATATTCCAAAGTTGCTGTTGTCTGACCTCTGCTGGAGGAAATGGGAAATATCAATGCATTTACAAATTATGATACACCTATGCATATTTGTGTATGTCTGATATACTAATCTACTTTCTAATTAATTATTATTAATAACACAGACTGAAACACTAATGACTCTATAAAACAAATTTTTTCATAGTCTTGACAAAAGTGCCACTTTGGCTACCTTGGGATCATATCTAGCAACAAGCTACAAGATAAAAAGTAATTAAGACCCTGTGCCAAAGAAGTCTTTGCAAGCTGAATATTTTGCTTTCCTCTCACCATTCCCATAGCTTTGGCCATGTGTTATTTTTCTTATTTTTTAGCATATACAAAGTGTCTTGGATGGCTGTATTTTTTCTAGAGTTATTAAGGTTTTATCTCCTATCGTATGCCAGAGAATTAGCTCACAAATGTGTCTCTTCCATCAAGGAAGACAGAGCTTTGGGCATTTGAACATTTCTCTCTATTACTATTTTAATACCTGTTGTCTCCAAGTGCAAACTGTGGTTCATGTGAACACACAGCACATTTGTGCCTTGTTTCTTCAGCAAACCTATAGGTATATTTTAGCCTGAATCTTGGAAGTATCCAGTACACTACTTGCCAGATTGTCAGCGCCTCTGGACAAATCAGCCCCTTTAAGGGGATCTTTTATTTTAAAAATTACTTATGTGATTGCTAATGGGAGAGAGTTTTATGTGCAGCCTTCATAATATTAGGGTGCTGGTTGACATTGGTTCTTTTTTGGTGTTGGTTTTGGGAATAAAAACCAAGGCCTTGCACATAGTAGCCACTTTACCCCTTGAGCTACACCCCCAAACTGATTGGTTGGTATTAAACTTGGTGAAATTTAAGCTAACTATAAAAAGAGAAGGACACGGTAGTTCATGGTATGTTAGGTACCCATTTGAAAATGTATGTTGCCTCAGGACAGGATGACTTCCATAAGTATAAATTCTCTGATAGGTGCAGAAGAAATGGGTAACAAATAGATAGGGTGTGTTTATATTGACCCTATAAATAAGCATCCATAAGTCCTGCTGTACCATGATGAACCAGCCTCTTATTCTATACTGCCTGGGTCCAATTTTTCAGAAATATTTGCATCTACTGGATGGCATTTAGTATTAGTGCGACTATGGATCTGTTTTTATGCTATTAAAATGTGTTTTTTCCAAGAACAACTTTGTGGTAAAAATGTAATATCACACAGTATTGAGATTTAATTATTACTGAGAAAAGTCATCACTTCACTTGAAACTTATATAATTTGGAGGTACTTTCATCAGTTCTAATGTCAAAGTTATAACCATTAAAAATTATTACATCCCCTGCCAGCCAAATAGCTCAGTGGATTAAAGCACTTGCTTAGGCAGATGCAGGGGCAGGAGTTCAATTCTAGGGTCTGTGGTGCCTGCCCTGCCCCTTGGGTGGGCTGAGAGGGTGATTGAGACTGAGTGTGGTGGCACAAGCCTGTAATTCCAGCACTTAGGAGACTAAAAAAGAGGAGAACCACTATGAGCCCAATCTAGTAGTGAGACCCTGTAGACCTGTCCGTAAAATACAAAAAAAAAAAAAAAAAAAAAAAAGAAAGAAAGAAAGAACAATTGCTACAGTACCTAACAATTATTTTTGAGCAACTACCAAAGCTTCACAAATAGTCATGCTAATTTCTACTGGTAGCGTTTAGAAGGAAGATGTTCAGCTGCCCAGGAGATGACACACAAACATTTTTCTCTTTTATGAATGTCTCATAATTAAAAAGAAAGAAAAAGACTAAAACTTCTTAAGGAATGCCACTGTATTTTGACTTAGGCCTCTTCATTTTTCTGGGTGTGTGTGCACATTTGTGTACATGTTCATCTGTGTGTGGTTGTTTTGTTATTTGTTTTTTGCTTTTTTGATTCCTTTCTTTGAACAAGGTGGAGGTTTGTACAACATAGGTTACTGGCAAATAAAATTTTTGTGTTTCAGAAGCTTTCATCAACTTGAAACTTGAAACTGAAGTCTAATCACAGTACTCATGAAACTGCTTTAGGGTTCTAAGGGTGATCCTGTGGAGAGTTGGATCAGCATAAGGGTGTACTATGACTTAAAATTAAGAGCCCAACTTCATCATTTCCAAACTTCAGCTATCCAAGAGCAATTGAGCAAAACGATACCCTAGCCTTAGTTTATCTGGAAGTGGGCAGAAGCCAAGCTCATAGTCAGTTTCTTTTATGTTATGTATGGTTGGCTTCAAAGGTGCAGCAGAGCATAGACGAGGAAACAGCTGTTGAGTAGAGTGTCTGTGCTATAACCGCCATTGCTCAAACAACACCATGGCAGAGGAAGCATCTGGTACAGCCCCTTGTCTTGGTGACAACTCTGAAATCCACTTGAAGATGTGGTATCTGAAAATCACATAAAAGCAGAGAGAGGAAACTGAGGACGTCTATGTCTAATATCATTTTGATGCATCTCAGTATAAATTCTGTCTTGTTATTTGAGAATAGCAATAGAAAGTAGACACACTGAAAAATAAAATATTCAGAAGGCTCTTTTTTTGGCTGGCTCAGGCTGCCTTAAGGGCGGGTCTGGTAAGGCATGTGGAGCTGGGGATTGACTGCATTTACATAAGCAGTGGCTTAAACAACTGAGTGAACTGGTAAGCCCCAAAATAAAATATTCAAATGTTAGTTGTGTTTGGAACATGGAAATCATCATGTTGCATAAAACCTTGGCATTTCTGGGAGATCAGCAGGCCAGAAGGACCCAGTCTTCTTTAGGGCACTCATGCCCCTTCTCCATGTCCCTACCCTCTATCTTAACCCAGAGAAGTGTGATCCAAGTCCAGAGTGCACTTACTTTTCTTATGATGATGGTCTTCAGACCAGTTCTACTGAACTCTTGCATTTCATTAGGAATAGCTGCCTAGTGTCCATGAACTTCACACATGCCACATGCAGTTTACTGGCTCCACAAGTCTGCCCTATCTGAGGTAGGCTTAATGAATCTTTTCTTCCACTTACTCCTAACGCCATCCTTTTTCAATTTTTTTTTTTTGGAAATAAGTATAACTTGTCATTATGGAAGATTTTTTTAAAAGGCAAAAATGTAGAGAATAGTTTTCTCTACAGTAAGCAAACCTCATTTGTTTATTGACCATTTTGAAACTTTTGCTGCCATTCTGGAAGCCAAAATGTTCATTGTGTTCTTTAGAGAATATAGGCCAATCTTCAGCATGTAAGAAAACTATACAATCAATGGCTGGAGTTGGAATCATGTTTTAGGATAGGAGATGAATGTATTCTAGGTCTCCACAGTTTCCATTTGGAATTTAATGTACAAAATCAGTAAACACATTCTCCGTGCATACACATCTGGACAAATTCAACAGAGACTAAAGTTGTGGGAAACACAGAGTGAGTTTCAAATTAAATTAGGGGTAGATATTAGGTAATGTACAGAATTTACTTGTGAGGTCAGATTCACTGAGAAGCACAGAGTTGCAACTTAAATCATGTGCAAAATCTCACCATATCAGTATCATGAGATCGTGGGGTGTGACTGAGTCACCCAGAGAAGAGTTGGTGCAACCAATGAACATGAAGGGATGCAGCTACCAAAGGGTGGTGGCAATAAGGGAACCACTCAACAAGTCCCACAACTTCAGCAGCCCACAGTGCTAAGAGCTTAGCAGGAGCTACAAGATGGCTTCCAGTGTTAGTCCGCTTTACGACAGCCTCTGCGGCAGCATCGTGTAGACAGGCAGGGCACAGATCCTCAGCCTGTCCACCGCATAGCCTGTGCTTTTCTCTTGGCTTCTGTTGCCACCAGGTGAGGACAGAAAAGTTAAATAAATTTTTTAATTAATTTTTTGAAAAAGAAATAGCAATGAGACAGTTTCAAAAGTTTAGTAGGACAGTTGCAATAGTTACTACATTGCATATTGTCATTTTTTTTTTTTTCTTCTTTTTGTCTTTTTGAGACAGGGTCTCACTATGCAGTTCAGGCTGGCCTTGAGCTCACTTTGTAGTTCAGGCTGGTCTCGAACTCACAACAATCCTCCTGCCTCAGCCTCCCGAGTGCTGGGATTACAGGCCT
>PVKA01002982.1:5863-116375 GCA_004027165.1 Ctenomys sociabilis | reverse complement strand
AATAATTATTGAATCTTTGATATAATTCAGTTATATAAAAACCTGTAAATATAATATCATGTATGCACCTTGTACAATACCAAAACGTTATGAAAACAGTTTGCAATGTATTATTTCATCGACTCTGTATGGTTATGGTGTTTTGAAACTGTCTGATTGACATTTGTATTTCAATAAAATAAAAATAAATGGAAAAAAAGAGTGTAGCTGTTTACATATCTTATTTTTTATACCTGAATTACATCAAAGATTCAATAATTAAAAAAAAAAGAGTGTAACATTCTTTCTTGTTAATGACTTTCTTACTTTTGTTTCCAAGTTTTTATATAACTTCTAAATTTTTCTTCTAGAAGAAATGCATGTACAGTAAGTATTCCAGGAAGAAGCAAGAAAGAAAAAAGCCATGATCTGCTCCATCAGACTGGCTTACTGCTCTTCCCTTGCTCGAAGCGTATTCATGCTTGCTCCTAGCAATGCATCACTCTGGCAAATATAATACTAATAAGTGTGTGTTTACGATATGTAATACATTGTAAACAAGTCCTCTGAGTGAGCTCCCAAGACAAAATCAGTACAGGAAGCAAAGTAAGTCTTTAAATTCACAATTTGCATGGGAGATTCCTGTGTTGTTTTTAATCTTGCTAGGAGATACAAATGTGAACTGTTCTAACACTACCGAACAATGTTGTCTGTCATTTTCCAGGGTTAGAATATTCATTCTAGGCTATGCTCCTCATCAATTCTCCTACATTGCTATTTCTTATTACTATATCTAGTCTTAAGAACTTCATAATGAGATAAAAAAAAAAACCTGAGTAATTTTTAAAATAATTTAGGACTTCAGAAATTTCTAATGATTTCTAACTTCTCATGTCTTAATCCCAAACATAAATATTTAAGGTGGGCCATATAGCTCAGTGGTTTAAAGCACCTGCTTAAGCAGACTCAGGGGCGGGAGATCAATTGTGGCATGCTGTGCTGGCTCCACCCCTGGGGCAGCCTGAGACTGAGACGGAGACTGGGTGTGGTAAGGCACCTATAATCCCAGCATTTGGGAAGCTGAAAAACAGGAGGAACACTATGAGTCTGATATGTGTAGTGAAACCCTGTAGACCTTGTACTAAATACATACATACATACATATAAATAAATAAATACCTGTGAGGAATTTGGAAACACTGAGAGGTACACACATGAAATGTCTTGTTATTCTTCCATTCGCTATGACACCTGGCATGCTAGCAGTTATAAGGGTCTAAGTGAACAGACACATCTGTCTGTTTTCACTCCCCATCCATGTCACCAAGGCTTCTGTCTCAGCAGACGTGCAGTGATCCAAAAGGAAAATGATGAGCAGTTTTAGCCAGAAAGGATATTGAACCATGTCACAGAGCAGCTGGCGTGGCCCTTCGGCACACCACAAGCATTGCAGTGGCTGACACCACCACTCAGACTACTGCTGTCCTTACTGAAAAGAGAGAACACTGCCTCTCCACTTGCCACATCGGGGATCATTCAGATGCAACCTAGAAAACTGAGAGCATGTGGAGTACCAAGAAAGGCAAAGAAGGGCAGGATCACACACAAAAACCAAGGGCATTTCCACTGATTCATTAGTGGGACCAAATGGCTATTGGAATCTCACCAATGATGACTCTATGAAAAGAGACTAAGATTTTTATTTTGAGAAATAGTAAGCATTCAAAAGCAGGGAAAGTCTTCACTTGTCACCAGGAGGTCTGGAAGTCTTAAAACAACAAAAGAAAAGGGAAATGCATTCATAGCACAGGCAAGCTTTCTGCTCTACCTTATGACTTTGTGCCCATCCTGATAAGCAAAAGTTAGCAGGCTTTATACCCAATCTCTCAATATTATTTATCTTTGCTGGATATACTTCTCCTACATTTAATTGCAGGTCAGATTTCACTTAGTCTTTCTCCCGTGTAACAGATTCAGCTATTCTATAAGTTTTCATTTAATTTTTTTTTGGTGGTCTTCAAAAGACCTCAACTAAAGAACTCATCTACATTTCATTCAAGATGGATAGATGGTCTACTTTAGCTATTGTTGTCAGCTAACTTGTAGTCATTTTAGTCTGGATGTTCCATGCATTAAAGGTATTCAAAATTCTTCACAGGGGAGCCTCTGGATCCACATCCTCAAATAATCTGGCCCCTTCTCTTATATGTTGAGCAAAAGCGTGTCAGAGCAGAAAGAACACAGATGTCAAGATGCCACCAGACATCCTAGCTTTCACTGCATTCCTTGTGGAGCACCTGTCACAGTGGCGATACTCTGGGGCATGGAAATCACACACGCTCTGCCCTGCCAACAATAGCCTGTGAAGAGACACTCGTAGATAAACAACAACAACAAAAATACAGGACAATATAAAGAGGGTGTTATGGTTGAAAAATCCCCAAAATTCATACGTTGGAAAACTTTTCAATGCATCTATGTTGAAAGATGTAGAACAGAGGCAAGTGTTCTTTTCAAGAGGCTGAAAAAGGGTTTACTACGATGCACACACACCTGAAGTTACAAGATGAGGTTTTTCCACACAAGGTGGAAAAAATGTGATGTGGGATGACTTTCTCCTGTAGTAACCTAAGAATAAAGGTGACTGTATCTCTTTATTTGTAAACACATTTTTCTAAATTTCCCAATATCAAGGAGGCTATTTTAAAGTGCTATTTTAGCTATAATTAACAAGTTCTAACCATGTGCTTACCAAAATATTCAAAGGACTTACATCCTCTGAACAGCTTTTCCAGGTGTTTTTATAAGCCATTGATTCTGTCAAAAAATAGAAACTGTGATTAAGCTACATTCCCCACTATTGACTTCTGTAACCTTATGCTTCCTTTACAAGGGTACTATAATTACCTTATAAAAGTCAAGATAAAGTAATAGAAAGAGGATGAAGATGACAAACATTCACTGAATTTCCCTTACTTGTGCTACAGTCTGGAATTTCCAAGTCTTTCAACCTTTTTCCAAAGCTATTAATATTATTGCTGCATTGACCTTTGCTGCTGTTTGCCATTTTGAAATTTACAGATCACCAAGCACCAGTAAATCTTGACAGAATGAATGCAAATGTAAGACACTTTCCTCATAGTAAAGAATAGCTTGGTACGACGTTGTTACTGAGATACAATTTATCCTGATTGCCAGAAAGATGAAACTCCCTGAATGGAAGCAGTAAACCCGCTCCGAGAAATAAATTTTCCTGGCGTTGCACACACAGAAGTTTGCTCAGGCGGATGAATGCTGTCACAGCAACGAGTGGCAGCTGATGGATTGACTCCACACATCTCCCATCTCTCCCTGCTAGCAAAGTTAATTCGCCCTCATTCATTCTGTTCCCTACCCTACACGTTTTAGGGGTTGAACTCAGAAAATGAAGAAGGCTAAATCACGAGCCAGGTGCATCACACCACCCCTAACACTGGCACTGGATAAGCTTTTCTTATTTCAACCCTGCACATTTCTTTCCTAGAATTGCATAGGATTAATATTGTAATGAATTTCAAGCCAAATAGAAAGCATTCTTTGCTCCATTCATGTACTTAGGTTTCTGAAACATAACAAGTGGTAGCGTAAAAGAATTGATATTAAGTGGATAGCAAAACTGCAGTTCATTACCATTCCATCTTCTCAATGTGTTTTTAAATCATTTTCTTCTCTATTAAAAAGGAAACCGTGCAGTGATGGTTATTGAACTAAGAAGTTTAATTTAGTATTCTTAGAGGAAGAATGTCAAAGAATGAGCACACCCTAGACAATATAACTAAGGAAGGAAAGTCTTTTATGCTTCCAGAAAATAACTAACCAAAATAAGGATATTTATCAGTTTTGGGGGAAAGGAGGAATATGCAAAAGAAACTGTGTTTAAATACATGTAAAAAACCTTGGCTATCTAAGCAAAAGTCAGTCAGTGAATAAAACCAGATGCATGCTTGAGTTTAGTTTCCGAAGTCTCAATTAAGTCAACCTCAAAAGCCCTGGAAAGCTGCAACAAGGAATTCCATGGATGTTCTCAAAGCCAGGGTTTTCTCAAGATCCATGACCATAGGAAGGAAAATGATTATAGGTGTAACAGGAGCATTTGAAATAGAAAGAGAAAGATGAAAATTTTATCTTATTTTTCCTTATTTTAGGGAAGGGTCTACAAGGTGTCAGGCTCTCACTACCAGATTGG
Organism: Ctenomys sociabilis; assembly: GCA_004027165.1. NCBI lineage: Eukaryota > Metazoa > Chordata > Mammalia > Rodentia > Ctenomyidae > Ctenomys > Ctenomys sociabilis. The sequence continues at coordinate 112,171 of PVKA01002982.1, read as the reverse complement.
ACTCATAGTGATTCTCCTGTTTACAGCCTCCCAAGAGCTGGGATTACAGGCTCACACCACCAGGCCCAGTCTCAATTGCTGGCTCAGTGCTACCCTGGGTCAGCACAGCAAGCATAGGATCAAACCCCTGGCCCCTGTGCCTGCTTGTAGGTGCTTTAACCCACTGAGCTACTTGGCTGGCCCTAAAATATGACAATTTTAGAAGTTAGAAAATACTAAACAAATTTCACAGTATTTGTTGTAAGAACAGTATTGTCTTCCAATCAGTTATTCATATTACCAGATGTAGGCATGTAAAATTAGAAAATGAAAGAAAAAAAGTAAGAAATATATAAGAAATTAAGAAGAGAAAAAGTACAAACAATTGAAAATAGGAGACAAAACAAATTATTATCTGTTCCTTTCCATAGACCAGCAGAAATTCACAGTGCAATTGTCCATATTACCTTGTTAAGTGAAATTCTGGATCACTTCTAATTTTTTTCTCTTTAATTCTAACTTGTACTCTCTTTATAAAATAAAAATATTAAAAAATAAAATATTGAATAATCTTATTTTATGTTTATTCAAAATCATTTGAAAATCACTGAAAGAAGCTATAAGTTAAATATCTCTTGAAATACAACCTCTTTGAATTCCAAATTTCATTTGAAGAACAAAATTATTAGTTGGGTTCTAAGGGGAAAAAAACATGAAATGCTGAGGCACAAACTCTGAATCGTGACTTCCTAGGAGGTATGAGATACGGCTAAAGTGACATTTGTAAGGGAAGCCTGATCTCAGAAGGTGAGCCCGGGGGAGCGTCCCATGAAGGGGTGTGTCTCCCGCCTTCCTCCTGGCCCTTCTCTCAGCTTCCTGCCCGCCATGCCAGGTGAGCTTCCTCTGCCTTCCCACCCTGCCCTGGAGCTGTGTGCGGGATGAAACCTCTACAGTCTGTGAACCCAAATCACCTACCTTAGCAGTGTAGGTGTTGGGTACTGCATCTCAGTGAAGAGAGAGAACTGAGACAGCCACAGTTAAATAGTACAGTTCTTCATATTCCATATGGCATCTATGATGGGAAAATTGATTAAATTTCTTTTAAAAATAAATGAAAAATATTCAAGAAGATGAGGGCAAAATAGTTTCTTTTTCTTTTTGATGAAATGGAATCTGGTCCATAAAAGAATTGTTTCACTAAATCCTGTTAGATACCAGGAAAACTAAAAGGCAAATATAAATTACAAATGTTAACAGTAGCTAGTCAACCAAACTGGCCCATTTAATCTGAAGCAAAATATCTCTAATTTTATTTTTTGTAATCTAAAGATGAATTTAGATTCCTGTCTAATGAAAATTATAAGATTTAAAATCAGAGCTGGCAAGAGTCACCTTGAGAATAAATTATGAAGAGCGGGAATAAAACACTATGGTGTGGGTCTGCTTATAAAGACAAAGGGGGCCAGAGGTGTGTGGCACACACCTTTAATCCCATCACTTGGAAGGCTGAGGCGTGAGGATCCTTGCAAGCCTGAGACTATCCTGGACTACAAAGTGAGCCCAGGGCCAGCCTGAACTGCATAGCAAGATCCTGTCTTGAAATGATAAAATAAAATAGTAAAGACAAATAACATTTCAGAACTCATCTTTAAAAAATGCAAAAACAACTTTCTCAGCGTATCATTATGCTTTTTTGAATACAACAACAAATATAATTTTTAGAAGCAAAGTTGCCACACTAACACAACCTGATTTTCAAACTTACCATAATGCCATGGTAATTAAGGTAATGGCTTTGGCATAAAGATAGGAAAATAGATCAGAAGAATAGACCAGCTGTTCCAGAACTAGAGCAACATACAGTATTTATGAGTGGGAAAAGTTTTTTCAACGAATAGGGTGGAACAACCAACCAAAATTCAAACTGCTTCAATTTACAACAAAATCTAATGGAAAACATCACAGTCCTAAGAGTAAAGGTGAAACTATAAATCTATTAAAAAAGTGTGAACTAATATGTTGAAATTATTATGGAAGTTAACGATTCTTTGAAGGTGCATGAAAAGCATTAGGCATAAAAGAAACAAGAGGATAAATTGGACTTTTTCATAATTAAAATAGCTGAAGCTTCTAAAACTGTGTTAACATAATGAAAAATCAAGGCTAACACAAACACACATAGCAAAGTAAACAGGAAACATTTTACAAAATCATACAAATTAATAAAAAGCCCATTGTTAAAACAGGAAAAAAATCAGACCAAAAAAGAAATTAAAAGTATATTTGAAAATGTCCAGCATCTTTAGAGATCAAAAAATGTAAATTAAAATACTATTTAACACCCTCTAGATGAGATAAAATTAAGGTGACTGACAACATCAAAAGTTTGTGAGGATGTGGAACCAATGAAACTCCGACAATATTGATAGCAGAATTACAAACAAGTAAAACTACTTTGGAAAACTGAAAATTTCTTACAAAATTGAACATATACTTATCTTAGAAGTAAGCATTTCCGCTTCTGGGAATTTACTCCAAAAAAATAAAAACACGTGTTCACACAAAAACTTGTACAAAATGTTTAGACCAGCTTTATCCACAATACCCAAAAACTGGATATTTCTCAAGTGTCCATTAGTGGGATAGGAGATACATGTTTTGGTACAAAAATAGAGCCTAAAAGGGGGAGGCAAAGTAATGACAAAAATGATAGGAATTTTTAAATAAAATTCATGCATGTGAGTGAACCCCAGCACAAAATATTTAAATAAATTCATTTTCATAAATTTTTGTACTATCCACACTAGTCCAGAGTGATAAAATAGAACAGTAGTCACTCAAGAAATCAGTGGGCACAGAAAACTTTCTATGGATATTGAGAGGTTCTGTGTTCGGATAGAGATATGTATAAATATACACACACATCAAAATTCAGTGAATCTAAAGATTTGGGCACCTTGATGTAAGTAAACTTCATCTTAATAAAATGTTTAAAATATCAAATATTCCAGCTCACTACTCAAAGTCATTGCTAAACTGACCCTACATGTACCAGTTAAGAATTTATGATATCTTTTCAGGCATTGTGGGCCAGGGAGATAGCTCAGTAGAATAAGGGCTTGCCTGGCAAGCACAAGGTCCTGAGTTCAATTTCCAATACCGCAAAAAAGAAAAAAAGTAAATTTTCCAGGCATAGTGACACATGTCTCTAACTCCAACACTCAAGAGGCTGAGGAAGGAGGATAATTGTGAGTTTGAACTGCATAGTGAGATACCTTCTCAAAAATGCCAAAAAAAAACAAAGTATGAGGTCTCAAAGGTATAATATTGTTGAAGAATGTTGTGATGTTTGAAATTTTAAGGCTTCTTCTTATTTGATGAATTAACATAGCACAATCTTGACCAATACTTCAAAATTAAATAACATGTTCTTACCTATTTTATTACTGATAACACCATATGGATATTAGAGGCATTCTACCTTTGCCCGAATCACATTGCCTAGTGTGATAAGAAGCACAGTTCTGGAATCCAACATGGTAGATTAGCATTCCATAAGAAGAGAATTTAGAAATCCTATATCCATTTCTGATTGTTGCTCCAATTTAGGTAACTAAAAACTTTTGTTTTAATTAATATGTCATCTTTGTACAATAAACACCATAATTCGCTCTCCCTATGCTAAATGATGTGACAATGGAGGAAAAAGAACGTTTAGATCGCCCTATTAACTGCTATTCAGGAGTACTGAGGCAGGAGGTAGGGCCATGGAAGGCAGTCTGGAATATAGAATGTGACTTGTGAATTACAAAGTTCAGATCAGAGGCTGGGAACAGGATGTATCCATGTGACTGGACACAGAACGGGTGCCACCTGTCAACTGTAGCTGAGATGCATGGGCCAAATGCCTGCTGACGGAGCAGATCTGCCAAGACAGAAATGGCAGCAACCCTTGGCTTCAGAGTCACCGCTGTCTGGCTGTTCCATTGTGCTTTTGTTTCTACAGTGGTCAGTCTTGCTTGCAAGACTTATCTCTTCATGTTCCTCTCCCTTCACTCTTTTCTTCCTCTCTTGTCTTTTCTTTGCCTTTTCCTTTCCCCTTCATGTTAAACAAAAGTTGTGTTTAGCTGTTCATTGGTTGTCCTGGCCAGTTCTTTGGGTGGGCCAGAAAGAGCCTAGAGTCTTCAGTTGCCCGGGAACACTACTTCCTTCAGTAAATGATTGTTTAAGTAGAGAACAAAATCAGAATTAGTTATAAAAAAATATAGGTTAGCATTGGTAGCCCCCCTGAAAGATTCACTGGTAAACCTGCATTTTTCTTACCTTTATGCAACTACAAGCTTCTATTCACTTTATTGTTTGGCTATTTTCTTACTTTCATGTTTGATTTTTTTCATCATTATAAAGCATATCTCACTGCAAGGAAATTCAGAGTTTACCCACTCGCTTGGGGTTCATCTCCATCGTAGTTTAGATCTGGTCCTTCACAAGTGTTCTCTGCACACGCATCCCAGCCATATCGGACAGGTTGCATCTGCTCTGCATCAGGTCGTATAGGTGGTACATCCTGGTCCCTGATTTGTTCTTATGCTCACGGGTTGCTTTTTGGAAAAGTGATTGGATGATGGGTTCATAGCTGAGCTGCTGGTGGAAAATAGAGTGTGGTTGCCAGAGACGGATTATAGCGGATGTGGCTTGTGCCTTTCCTGCTCCTCCTTGCTTCTCTCACCTGGATCCCACGAGGTGAGTAGCATTCCTCTGGCCTGACCCTTCCACAAACTCTTCTGCCTGGGAGCCAGTTGACTAGGTACTAAGGCCTTTACAAACTGTGAGCCAAACTATGCCTTTCCTCTTTTAAATTGTAGATTTGGGGTGTTGTGTTTCAGTAAGGAGACAGTATCCATATGATCTCTTTCACTCCTACAGCAGTTGCCAATATTGCAATGGTAAAAACACTTTTAGAAACTGGAATAAACACTACTGTAGAATCTCTTCAGGAAAAAAAATTGAATGTATGCTTTTACATAAAACATTTGGTAAACAATTTCCAGAAGTCCCTGATCTCCAGATTATGAAATTTTCTCTAAAAGAATCATTTTAACAACTCATAGTGGTTCTCTCAACGACCACTTTAATTCTATTTTCCAAAAAATAGAGAAGAGGTTCATAAGTATGAAGGGGTTACAAGTATGAAAAACACATACATTGCAAACATTCATTTAATATAGGTGGTACACGGAGAAACTTGATCATCATTTTAAAACATGTGCTGTTTCACTTCAGTGTTAAAGAATTTATTATTATTATTATTTTGTTTTGAAGAGTAAAAACAAGAGCAAGAAAAATGAAAGCAAAGATAGAAACAGGGTAACATAATGCTATATACTTAAACAAGTTTTAAATCACAATTTTTGCTATCTTTAAAAATAGCTGTCCTGGGGCCGGGCAGATGACTCAGTGTAATAAGCATTTCCCTGGCAAGCCCAAGGGCCTGAGTTCAATCCTTGGTTCTGCCAAAAAAAAAAAAGCAGTCCATGAATATATGACACAAACTCTTCAATCTAGCAACAAGGCTTGATGTATAGATGAAATTGCAGACACTCAGGAATAACTCCAAATCCACAGTCCAGTGATGTCAAGTGATTAGGAAAAACAGAAACAGATAATAGGTACCTAAAAGAAAGTATTTTAGATTAAATATGTAATACCCACAGAGACAAGGAGACTGTTCAAGGGAAGCAAAATGTACTATAATGCCACCACCATAATTATTTTGCATTGCTCTTTTAAACTAGCTTTAGTGTGTTTCAAAATGTTATTTGCATTTTCTGTCTCAGAAAGATTTCTTAACAGCAAACTTTCCATTTTCATTTATAACCTATGGTGACTGACACAAAGTGAAGCAGGTTCTGTAATTTACTGGGGAAAGTGGTGAGCCAACCGTTTGATAGAACAAAATCCTAGGGTTGTCACAAGCAAAATGAGAACGGAGTTTACAACTGTAGATTAAAATTGAAGATGAAAATGTTTGAAGGTAAGTTCTGTATTAAAAGTGAACAATGCTGGGCTTGTGAGATAGCTTAGTGGACTAAGCGCCTGCTTAGGCAAACACAGGGACTAGGGTTTGATCCCCAGCCTCGAATGCCATGCTGGCCCCACCCTCGGGAGTGCTTCGCCAGACACCAAGTCCAGGAGTGGTGGTGCACACCTGTAATCCCAGCCCTGGGGAGGCTGAAAACAGGAGGATCACTAAGAGTTGGAGCTGCATAGTGAGACTCTGTACCAAATACATAAAAATGAAAATAAAAAAGTAGACAATGCTCATGACTGCTGCATTCAGCAGCTTTGCAGGTGTATAATGAATAATTTAAAATTGTTCACTCTGCTTAGTATCATTGAATACTTCCACAACATACACATCCTCAAGTTCTGGGATATTCTTCATGAGAAGTAGGTGTGAAGATCATTTACCTTAGACTGCTTAAGGCTAGTAAACATACTTGAGGATTTTTAAAGCTTTACTTTGGGCTAAGTCAAGATCAGATTGCTTAAAAATGCTCCTCTGTGTGAAAACATGAATATGTTTTTGCTGTATTTTCAGGCATCTTGTTGCAGAATCAAATTTAACTTTTTACAGCTTCCCTTGCCTCCAAGGACCCCAGACATGCTCTATTTGCAAACTGACTGCGTGAACCAAGACGGACTGTCATTCCAAAGCTATTGGTTTGGACAAAATGAGGATGTAATTGAAAAGAAAAAGGTTAGGAAAAGAACATGCTGAGAGTTGAAAGTAAAAGTCTGACACGATGTCCCAGCCTGCCCATAAAGTCTTTCACGGAGCAGAAATCTCTAATGCTTCACTTTTCTCAGACTCTGTTCTTCTCTCAACTCTGGTCTGTTCTTGTGTTTCAAGTATCCAGCAATCTCTTCAAATAATCAAGAATATTTACATTTAAAATCTTGGTCAGATTGTTTGAATGCTAATAATTACATCAACTTTATTGCATACTGAAGAAAAAGTTGAATTTAGAGCTATGTTTTGTCTTCCTTTTAATTCTAATTTTCTTCTCACTTGTTCCTTTCCCAATATCATATTATTTCTTCCAAGTACATAACCAAAATCTACAGAATATATCTGGCCCTTGTTTTGAACATAATTAATATTTTGAGGAACAATACCCTTCAAAAGAAAAATTATTTTTATTTTGTTTCTCTGTACTCTAGTAGATAAAGCACAGTTTTTAAAACATGTTTCATTTGGATCACTGATTTTGAGTGGAAGAGGACATTGGGGGTCTTCTGGTGAAGTGTCCCCATTTTACACATGAAGACAGTGATTTAGAAAGGAATAGGATTTCCAGAGAGGGATCCAGGCAGCAGCAGAGGTCATAGTAGATAGTTCTCAGGTCTATAAGCCAAGCACCCACTCAATAAGGAATAACAATTCCTTCATTTCTATTTGTATTGTGACTGCTCTGTTTAGGTTTTTTTTGTTTGTTTGTTTGTTTTTCAAATTTATCCTATTTAATTTTTTAGTACATATTTGCCATACATAGTAATCACATTCATCAAAAAGAATTTGTACCCACATACATCTTAACTCCTTTTTCCCATTCCCCTCCCACCCTTCAACCATTCATCTATTCTTTGCTTGCAGAAACTTTGTTTGCATCTTTTCCTCCATTCTCTTTCATAACCTTCCTTTCCCTTTCTTCCCTTCCCTTTGTTCCCTCCCTGTTCTCATCTCCATGTGAGCATGTTTTTCCTACTTCCCTTATCCTCCATTTGATTCCTCATTTACCCCTGAGTTTTCTTATACAAGACAAACACTATGATATTTAAACTTGGATGCCTGATTTATTTCATGTAAGATTATGATCTAGGGGGCTGGGAAGATGGCTCAGTGGAATAAGCGCTTCCCTGGCAACTGCAAGAACCTGAGTTCAATCCTCAGTTCTGAAAAAAGAAAAAGTTTATGATCTCAAGCTGCATCCATTTACCTAAATTTGTCTCAATTTTATTCTTCTTAATGGAAGAATAGAGGTCCATTGGTGGGCACATGGGCTGTTGTCAAGGTTTAACTATTCTAGATCATGGTGCTGTAAACATGGGGATGTGTTATGGTTTGTGTCTAGTTGTCTAGAGTTTGAGATTAACCCATGATCCACTGAGATTACAGGTGTGAGTGCTGCTGGGATTATGGATTGACTACTACTCCCAGCTGCAGGCTGAGAGCCTGAATGCTACCTAAGGGAGACAAACTTCCTCTCTGGAGCCACTGTTGCTCCTACTCCTCCATTCTGCTCTTGCTCTTTGCCACCGCCATGAACAGTTGCCCTCTGCCATGTACCACTCTGCCTAAGAGTCAGCTGAGTATGGACTGAAACCTCCATTAACTGTGAGCTAAATAAACCTTTCCTTCCTTCATTTTGGGTATTGGGTATTTGTGAGAGAAGAGTAACTGAGACAGGATGCATATGCCCTCAACATGCTTTTAACTCTTTTGGGAATACAACAAGATGGAGAATGGGTCAAATGGAACTTCCAATTTTAGTTTTTTGAGGAATCCTATAGTGATTTTCGTACTGGTTCTACCAATTAAATTCCCACCAACAATAGATAAGCATTCATTTTTTCCCCATAGCCTCGCCAGCATTTGTTATTGGTTGATTTCTTGATAATAGCACTCTTTATGGGGGAAGATGAAATCACATGCATTTCATCAATGACCAGCAATTTTGAACATTTTTACATATGTTTGTAGTTTGTACTTCTTCATGTGAGTAGTATCTATTCATTTTAGATGCCCACTTGGATTGGATCTTTACATTCAGAAAGTAATTTTTTAAAATGCTGTAGATATTTTAAGGATTAGTCCTTTGTCTGAGGAGTATATGATAACAATTTTTCCCATTCTGTAGGTTTTCTTGTCACCCTGTTTGTTGTTTGTTTCTTTGGTTGTGTAAAAGTCTTTTAATCTGGTGTGATCCCGGTTATTGATTTTGTTATGTTTTTGTGCAGTTGGAGTTTTGTTCATAAGTCTATCTACCTATGTCTTCAAGAGTTTTACCTATTCTACCTTCGAGCAGATTAAATGTTTGTGTTTTAATATTTGGATCTATGATCCATCTCGATCTCAGTTATAGGCATGCTGAGAGATATAGCTGTAGGGTTAATCTTCAGCCTGTTTGGAAAGCCAGTTTGCTGAGCACAAGAGGCTATCTTTCTTCCAGTGAAGGTGTTTAGTGCCTTTTTCAAAGATAAGGTACCTAAATGTACTTGGAATTTTCCTGCATCTGGTTCCACTGATTTGTCATTCTATTTTTTTGCCAGTACATTTTGTTTTTACCATTGTAACTTTGTTATGCTTCTGCCTTGTCCTTGTTGCCCTGTATTGCTTTTATTCTAGGCTTCTTCTGATTTTAGGTAAATTTTAGACCTTTGTTCCTCTTGTTTCTGAGGTATGCTGTTTGTATTTACATTGGGATTCCATTAAATCTGCATAACGGTTTCGGAAGTATGGCCAAATTTTCACTATTTTGATTCTGCCTATCCAAGAACAAGGGATGTTCTATGTTCTGATACCATTTTCATCTCTTTTTTCAGAATACTATAGTTTTCAACATAAAGGTCTTTTTACTTCCTTTATTAGGTTGATTCTTAAGTATTTCATTTTTCTTGATGCTATTATAAAAGATGTTGTTTCCCTAATTTATCTGCTTGTTATTCATATACAGGAATGCTGTCCATTGTTTTTAATTTTGGTGCTATATTTGCTACACTGCTTAATTAGGTTCTTAAATATGGGAGTTTGGGGCATAGTTTTTGGGTCTTCTGTATAGAGCATCATCACATCATCAGTAAATAACGATAATTTTACTTCTTCATTTCCTATCTACAGTCCTTTTATATCTTTTTTTTTTGTCTAATTTCTCTGGCTAATATTTCTAGAACTATAATGAACAAGAATAATGGTAGTTGACATCCTTGTCTTATTCCTAATTTTAGAGTGAAAAATTTCAGTTCCTGACCACTTAGTATGATGTTAGCTTTTGGGTTGTCATAGATGGCTTTTATCAGATAAAGTTAAGGATCATCTGTTCCAATTTTTTGTAGGGTTTTTCCATGAATGAATGCTGGACTTTGTCAAATTCTTTTTATGAATTTTGAGATGATTGTGTGGGGTTTTGTACTTGGTTCTATTGATATGGTGTATTGTATTTATTGATTTGTGTATATTAATCCATCCCTGCATCTCTGGGATGAATTTCTCTTGGTCCTGGAGTATAATATTTTTGATGATTTATTGCATTCTGTTTTCCAGTGTCTTATTGAGAATTTTTATAGCTATGTTAATTGAAAAGATTGTCCCATAGTTCTCCTTTTTGGTTAGGTCCTTTTCTAGTTTTGGTGCCATGTTGATGCTTGCTTCCAGAAATGACTTCATTAGATCTACTCTAAAACGCTTGTAGAATCCAGCAGTGAATCTGTCAGGACATGGACTTTTATTTGATTTTTGTTGTTGCTTTTTTGATTTTTTTTTTCAGCAGGAATCAAACTTGGGACCTCGTGCTTGCCAGGCAGATGCTGCACCACAGAGCTATATTTCTGTGCTTGAACTTTCTTTGCTGGTAGTTTCTTTTTATTAATCCTTAAATTTCATTACTGATATTGGATCATGTAGAATTGTTATGACATTTTTATTTGGCTTTATTAACTTCTATCTATCCAGAAATCTGTTTCTTCTGATTCTTTTTCTCCCTCTCTTTTTATTTATTTATGTTTCTTTGTTTGTTTTTGGTACCAGGAGTCAAACTCACAACCTTGTTCTTGCCAGGCAGGTTCTGTGCCCCTGAGCTATATCCCCATCCCTGCCTCCTTCTCTTTTTAGAGTACAAGCTCTCAAAGTAGGTACTGATAATCTTCTTGATTTCTGAAGGAACTGTTGTGATTTTCCCTTTACATTCCTAATTGAATGAATTTGGGTATTTTCTTTCCTTGTTTTGCTGACATTGCTAAGGGTTTGTCTATTTTATTTGATCTTTTGAAGTAACAACTCTTTGATTCATTGATCCTTAGCCTAAGTTGTATTAATTTTTGTTCACTTCTCTATAATTTCCTTCTTCACACATGCTTCAGGTTTAGCTTGTTTTCATTTTTCTAGAAACTTGCTGTTCTACATTAGATTATGTATTTCAGATCTCTCTGTTGCTCTTTTGCGGGAATATGCAGTTATAAACTTCTATAAAGTACTGCATTATTGTGTCTAAGAAGCTCCAATATGCTATATTGGTATTACCATTCAATTGTAGAAACTATTTAATATCTTCTTTCATTTTATCTATAATCCATTAGTTATTCAAGAGAGTATTGTTTCTTTATGCTTCTGAAGCTTTTGTGGTTTCTTTGGCCATGTATTTCCAATTTCATTACACTATACTCGGATAATATGCTTGAGATCATTTCTATTCCTTTGCATTTACTTAAGCATACTCAGTGAGCTTGTATTTTGGAGAAAGTACCACGTGCAAGGGTCAGCCAAATAGCTCAGCAGATTAAAGCACCTGCAAGCAGGTACAGGGGCTGGGGGTTCAATCTATGGCCTGCCATGCCAGCCTGTTGTGCTGGCCTTGCCCCTACCCCTAAGATGCACTGAGACGGCAATTGACATTGGGTGTGGTGGTGTGTGCCTGTAATCCTAGCTCTTGGCAGGCTGTAAACAGGTGGATCACTACAAATTGGATCTAGTACCAAAACCCTGAACACCCTGTGGACCTTTCCATAAAAAATACAATAAAGAAAGAAAGAAAAAAAGTCCCATGTACTGTTTGTGTTGGTCAGTTTAGGTTTTAATCTGTTTTGGATATTCTCATTCTTCTAAATTAAGTATTTGTAGGGCTGGACAAATAGCTCAGCAGATTAAGGCACCTGCTTTGGCAGACACAGGGATCAGGTTCCATCCCCAGTATACCATGCTGGGCCACCCCTGGGGCACATTCAGGCAGTGTATGAGACTGGACTTGGTGGTGCACACCTGTAATCCTAGCATATGGAAGGTTGAAAACAGGAGAATCACTATGAGTCCAACCTGTGTAGTGAGACCCTGTAGACCCTGTACTAAATATAAAATGAATAAATAAATAAATAATTTGTAATATTCCAATTCTGACTAATCTTCCTAGAAGAATACTTTTATTTCCTTTGGCAAAGCTCATTCTATTTTTGTAAGGTTTCATTAAAATGATTACATAAAAATCTACATGCAATTTTAATCCAGATCCAGAAAATCCACATTGAGCAACGGTGATTGAGCAGAAGCAGACAGGAGAGAGAAAGCAACTTCCACATGTGGGAAAAAATAAAAAGACAATTCTGATTTTGGACACACATGCTCAACCCAATCAGACTTTCAGAGTAAAAGGAGAAATGGTCCTTGGCTTGTCCAATATTTCCCAAGTGTTTCTCATACCCTGCAGGTACAGAATAGTTTAATTTTGTAGCCAGGTAGAATAGGAAATCACACAGGTATACCAAGTAACATTGATTTCTTTACTAAAGCCTCATGGCCTTGTACTCCAGTGGGGCTTGTGGTACTCCAAAATTATCAGCAATTTGTTCCAAATTTATTTGAGCAAGAAACGCTTTTACAGAGAATCCCACAGAGCTATCATGAGGGGTATCATGGGATGGAAAGGATGATTACATCAATTCTACAAATTGTAATCTAGTTAATTCAGAGTCAGGACAAGAACTAAGTCTTTTCAATCTAGTTGCTCATCGACAGGAACATTTCATTTTGTCTCAGACCTTTCTGCTTTCTGAAAAGACATCCTGGCTGCCGCAGGTATGATAGAAATGGTTAGAAGAGAAAAGATAAGGAAGAGCTTAACTGCCAGGATTTGTGGCTGGCGGATCACAGGACTCAAGCAAGGCTGACCGTTAGAAAGAGCATAGCAATGAACATCGTCCCACAAAATTCCAATTTAAAAGTATTAATTCTTTTAATTAATTAATTAGTTGGAAAATGGTAAGCACAGCAGAGTTTAAATATAAAGTATTAAAATATTTAACTATTTTTTGGTATCAGGAATCAAACTCATGACCTTGTGCTTGCCAGACTGGTGCGGTGCCACTCAGCTAAATCCAGAGCCCTCAAACTTTAAATGAAATCACATACAGAAAATCTTATGACATATGTTAAAGGGACTTCTAAAAACATGTTTAAATTTTGATACCTATACTTGCCTTGGCCAAAACTGGAATATCTTAAGCAACAAGCAAAAGTAATAGTTGTGCTGTACATTGCCTTAGCCTTGAGAAGCTAAGGCAAGATTGTGAGCTCAAGGCTAGCCTCGACTACATAGTGAGACCATATTATCATTAAAAAAATCTGCAATATGAATGTCTAATTTGGAGGGAAGGGTGCCATATTCATAACACCATATGAAAATCACATTGTGTTTTTCCTGTGCAAATTATACTTGAGATAAGCAAATAACTGATGAAGGGATCTTTTTCTTACAGAAGTTCACCAACTCAAGGAAGGAGTAATAAATTTATAGTCATCCTAAGGAAATAATGTAGATAAAGATCATCAAGGCCCCTAAGAAAAGCCATAAGAAAGAGAAGTAGAAGAACACATGGCTCTTAACTTCCAGTGAAGCAGTCCTGCCCTAAGACTGAACCTGAATCTGATCATTCTGTTCCAAATATGTCATACAGTAATTACAGGAGTCAGAGAAACAAGCTAAACAACAACCATGTGAGGCAATCTGCAAAACTCACAAAATGAGAAGTTCTAAAGTTTACCCTGGTCACTTCAACCAGTAAGGTTTTTCCCCCAAAAGAGATGGGGAAATTATGCATTTAAGAAACAGAGTGATTGGCTAGGCAGATAGCTCGGCAGTCCAAGCTCCTGCGTGGCAAGCACAAGGACCTAGGTTTCATCCCTAGTACTGCATGCTATACCGGCCCCAAAATGCTGGGCATACCATGCAAGCCACAGATACTGGGTACCTGGTGGTGCATGCTTATAATTCCAGTGCTGGGGAGCATGAGACAGGAGAATCACAATGAGTCTGAGCTGTGTAGCAAGACCTTGTACCAAAAAACGAAAACAGAGTGATGAATTTCTGGTGTATGCCTTTTATTGTTTTATATATTTTTTCTTTTTTTATTTTACTTTACTGAAGTACAAATAGCAATGAGACAGTTTCAAATCAAATTAGTAGGATAGATTCAATAATTAATACATTGCACGTTGTTTTCATAGTTGTTTTTTGTTGTACAAGGTGCATACATAACACTCTATCTACAGCTACTATTAGAGCAAATGCCTCTAATCAATGAATTAAGAGAATGTAGCTGTATACTTATCTATTTTTTTAAAGCTGAATTATAGTACAGTTTCAATAATTGATACTTTTTACATTGTTATCTTTCTAGGAGTTATCCATAGTACAAGAATCAGACAGGATATCCTGTCCAAACACTATTAGTACAAATATTTCTTCTCATAGAATTATGCAAAAATACTGCATATTTATCCTAACTGTACTGTTTGTACAAACACAGCATGGTTCTTCCTTTGTATTCCCCTTTTTTGTTGTTTAGTCCTGTCAAAGGTGGGTATTCTATTGCCATTCAATTGTTATAGGTGCTTGAATCCAGCAAAACAATCCAACACAGTCCAGCAGTCCAAAATAATAGTGGGTTATCTGAAGAAGTTGTTGACTAGAGCCATTTACAGCTCAGCTTATTATTATGATCTTATTTTATATACCTTCTTTTTATATTTTTCTGCTCAATGGTTAAGACCAAGATAAAGCAAGACCTATATAACAAAAAATATAACTTTTGTACCTGATGATATCAGTCAAGTCCCCTCAGGATTTATCCTATAACCCTGTATTTCACCTTGTAGATCCTTTGTCAGTGTCAGCCATGTGGATGAGTCACAGCCATTGCTTGACCAGTTTGCTCTCTGTGAAAGCCTGAGAGAAAGTTTTCTCTTTATGTGACTTTAGGCACACTATAGATCATCAATCACATTCCTTTGTGGCTCCATAATCTCACTGATCAGAAAATTTGAGGCACAACTGAGTTCCATGATGTTACAGTACAGGTTCTTCTATGTCCTGAGTCTTCACTGACCTTGAAAGGTTAGGGCCAAAATGTTTGCTGACCTTGGCAGCCCTTCCATTTCTTCAATTTTTGTTCCACAAACTTAGGTTGTTAACCATACAGAAGAGTAGCTGATTATTACCCTGAAACATATGCAGTTCAGTTTATCCTAACTATCTGACTAAATTCTTTTTAGTTGTAGTTTTATCTTTCTATTTGTATTTCTTCCTTGGATTTCTTATACTAGGGAGACTATATGATATTTGCACATGTGTGTCTGGTTTATTTCACTTATGAGTATATGTTCAAGTGGCATCCTCTTAAATATAAATGCTTCAAGTCTATCATTCTTTATAATTGAATAATACTCCATTGTATAAAAATACCACATCTTTTTCAACCATTCCTCATGTGATAGGCATCTTGGTTGTTTCCAAGATTTTGCTATCACAGATTGTCCTGCTACTTCAAGTCCTCTATGAAAACAAATTCCAGCCCAGGCTACTATACCCTGCAAAACTCTCTTTCAAGTTTGATGGAGAAGTGAAATACTTCCTTGACAAGAACAATAAAGAATTTCTTGATGACAAAGCCATCCCTACACAGGCTACTGAAAGATGTTCTAGAGAGGAACCACAATGACCAGAACTCCACAAATGAGAACAGAAGGAACCCACTAAATAGGTCAAATAATTAAACACAGGACAAAAAGAAATAAATGACAGCAGGTAAATAACATGACAATCGTAAGTCAACACATTTCAATTAGGTCTTTTATTTAGATCTTGATATTATTTTTTAGACTTGATAAGGATACAATTTTTGATGGAATTACTTTTGACAGATATACACAGGCATGATTTCTAAACATTTGATTAAAAATAACCTGGTATTAGGTAGAAGCTTTTAAAGATAGAACGAGATTGGCCATCCAATCAAAAATGTTAATGTTCAGTCTTATTATTCTTTCTATTTTGGTTCATGCTTGAAATTATGCTTAGTTTCAATTTTTTTTATTTTAAACATAAAAACAATAAACCTGATACAAAGTTTCAAATCAACATGATAGGAAATTAACAATGAGTATTATATTGCATATTCTTATCTCCTAAGTTGTTACTCAGACTACTAGATGTAAGTATGCAAAACTGATTAAATAATATAAGCACTAACAGTTTTGAAGAACTAATAGAAATTAGCAATACAGTTATCTTAGCTATCTTGTGTGTGTGTGTGTGTGTTTGTGTGTGTGTGTGTGTGTTTCCCCCTTCCTTCTGTTCCCCTTTCCCCCACCTCACTTGCTCTTTCCTTTTGAGCAGCTTCTTTCCCCTTCGCTAGATCTACTGTACCTTTTGGATCTCATTTACTCTTTCAGTACCTTATGCTAGGAAGACAGCATGATGTTTACACATGTGAGTCTGATTTATTTCACTTAGGAGTATGGTCACTATGATTTTAATATCAGGTTGCATTTAAGTCCAAAAATAATACTTGACTATAAAATAATCAAAGTTTACTTCTTATTTATTTAACTGGTTATAAAATCATTTGGTCTTTAAGCATTCTTTCTACTAAGAATTTTCAAGCTATCTTTCCCACTGAAACATAACATATAGTAATATTCATTAATATTTATTAGCATATATTTATAAATGAATGGAAAAGATATAAAACCTATTCATTTTAGTTTACCTTATTTATTTATTTATTTGTTTGTTTATTCATTTTTTATTTTAGGGAAGGATCTAGAGGGTGTTCAGGATCTCACTACTAGGTGGAACTCATAGTGATCTGCCTGTGACAGCCTCTCAAGAGCTGGGATTACAGGCACATGCTACCACTCCCAGTCTATTATAGTTTATTTTAGCAGTTTTATTTTGTTCAACATGTAATTTTCTTTTTTGTATTTTAGAACAGGATCTACAGGGTCTCACTATGTAGATGGGTCTTGTAGTGATCCACCTGTGTTCAGCCTCCCCAGAGCTGGGATTACAGGTACACATGGCCACACCCAGTCTCAATCCCCGCTTCAGTGTGCCCTGGAGGCAGGGCCAGCACAGCAGGCCAGGGAATCAAACCTCCAGTCCCTGCATCTGCCAAAGCAGGTGCTTTAATCTGCTGCGCTATTTGGCTGGCCCTCAACATGTAATTTTTAATGTCCATAATAAATTTGTAATCATATATCACAATTTTTTTAAAAATGGGTACTATTCTTAACCATGTCCAAAGTTAGCAGCATTTCATGCTATTGTCCCTTCTACTAAATTCAGTATGCATGTATGCACAAACCTGTGCATTGCTGACTTACCTTGTATTTGATCATTAACCATTTTATTAATCAAATTAGTCATTAATCTATTGTTAGTAACTGAATAAATTACTTCTAAATTACTTGGGAAGACCTTCTTAGCGAGAGTATATAGTATCTTCATTATATATAAATGAAAGCTAAGCATTAGAGCATATTTTTAAATGTAGGGATTTCTTTAAACATTGACATTGTTACATACTGGGCCAGCCAAATAGCTCAGCTGATTAAAGCACCTGCAAATCAGATAATAAGTAGCTTAGGGTTTCCAGACCACTCTATCTACTGAAAGCATTCAACTGAGCTTTTGGGGAACAAAAGCAAACAGAAATAATCTGTGAAAAAATGAGAGTGGCTATGTTTTGATACCACTTTTCATACTACTGAAATTTGAGCCTTATATACCCATACCTTCTCATGTACCATGAAATATTATTTTAAGTTTTATTTCAACCATTTAAAAACACAAAAACTATTCAAAAACAACATACAAACAGCAATATCTGTTCATGGGCTACAGTGCATCCATCCTCACTCCCCCAAAACTGATATTTTTGCTTAGTTCTATTTTGTTTCTTAAAGCAGGGCAGGAGCAGGCATTGTCATTTATCTACTTCATGCTTAGAAGAAACATATTGCATGGTTGCAAATTAGAAATAGAATGATCTAAATGATGCTCAGGGCAACTCCATCTAAAGTCTTCTTCAAATATATTGTAAATATTCGCATGAAAAGAAACTCAGGTGCTGGGAACATATCTCAGTGGTGTAGCATCTGCCTTTCAAGCACAAGGCTTTGAGTTCCAATTTCCTATACCAAAAAAAAAAAAAGAAAGAGAAACAAGAAAGAAGAAAAGAAAGAAATAGAAAATTAGCCTTTTAAAACATCCCTGCAAGAATCCAATTTATAAAACAGTTGGAAGATACAGGTTACTTAAAAGGTAATTACCATTGATACAGTGCTAGAGAGAGCGAGTTTAATTGAGGGTCTCTAAATGCAAAGAGGACTTGGCTGGAAATAAGACTACAGAGGGAGAAATCATCAGGTTAATGTGTGAGTAGAGTATTTGTGTTGGTATTGGCATCTGAGGACGAAGAAAAATAAAACAGTAACCTTGACTCTAAGAGGTGCAGCAGTGAAGAGAAAGCTAAAGTTCAACATTGCAGTGCTCCCTAACAAAAAAAGGACAGAGCGGGGTAAAATGAGAGGATGACCCTGGAGCTGATGACTGATCGAAATGCGACTGACTGCTTTCCCTCTGAAAACCTGCAGGCACAGAATTTGAAGACAGAATGGACCTGAACCTCCTAAATTTCAGAATCCATAAGTATCTGAATCAAAAATAGATATGCACCTTGAATGAATTCACACTCTAAGATTCAAGATGCCATGACCAATATTTTTTAATCAATGCTTAATTAATAAAACAACTGCCATCTATTAATTGCCCACCAGATGTCTTGCAGTATCACAAACGACACAGCCAAAATATGAAGTTCTTATCCATGTAATAAGAACTAAAGAAACAAATCACCTTTTTAGCATAATGCACCTAAAACAGAAGTTAGGCAGAAATTGGAACACAGTTTGGGCCCCAAAATTCATACCCTTTCCCATTTTGCAGCAAACCCTAAAAGACCTACTTTAGTATTTCACATCTGCCTCTCCATACTCCTCCAGGGGCAAAATGGTAAGATATCATAAACAATCCAGCAACTCCGCGGCATCAGGCAGCCTGAGAAGCTCCAGAGTCTGGAGCTCTAGCTGCCTGCAGATGCCCTCCTCAAGGCCAGGTGTTTTTTAACACAATAAAGACAAAAAGATCACATAGAGGGCAGCGGGAGAGGCAGCTTAAATCTGAGCTTCTGTTAGCAGTATATTCATCACTTTTCATCCCAATTTCCCCAGAGATAAAATTTAAAATACAGGGGTAGAGAGTCTACATTTACATTTGAAATCTGTGGTTTCTATTTACAATTAGAAATGTGGTTTCTTAAAGATTTGATTTTTCCTTAGTAAAGAGTTCAGACTAAATTCACAGAGGAAATGCTCATACCAGATCCTTCACATCCAAAGACATGACGACGTAAATTCTTTCCACAGGAGAGCTACAAACAATTCTCCAAACACCTCTCAAAATCCTCATTTAATTAACAGGGATGATTTCTTCCTTACAAAAAAAGAGACAGAAAGTTGCCTTTTCTCCCATCTGTGTTTCTCTATACAGCTGCATACCCTGGGGCTTCAACTAAGGACTTTTAAAGTAGGCCAGTGTTAATAACCTCCAAATCCTGCAGGGTTGGTTAGTAAGAGAAATGCTGCTACAAGAACATCTCTTAAGGGCCAAGCCATGTGAGAGAAACCGTTGATGTTCAGAAAAGGCAGAATGGAAAAGTCTGAACATTTTCCATGTTCCACCCTCCAGCACTAAAGGAGCATTTTCTTGACAGAAAATGAGATCATATTAATCAACTGTGGGAACTAGCCCAGTGTGCTTTACTTAATTTGAAGATAAGTAAGACCTTGGTTCATCTTTCTTATTTCCTTTCTGGGATTTCTTCCTATCTTTTTCATTGGCCTTTAATTAATCCCATCCCTACAATCTTTTTACTTCTTTTACTTGACAATTGCTTAAGAATTTCCCATTTCTGGTTTCACAGATTCTGACTACTATCACCTCTTTCCTAGAACGGTTGTTTGTATATTTCTGAAATCTTCTGTCCCTACCTACTTTAATTATTCCTACCTACTTTATGATGATTGATAACTAAACTGACGTAGGAAAATATGTCCTCTAGGGAAAAAGGTATCAGACCAGCTTCTCTTCCTCTAGATAATTTGTCCCCTAGTTTATTTATTTATTTATTTATTGGTTTTTTTGTTGTTGCTGTTTTATTGAAGTACAAATATCAATGAGACATTTTTAAGATACCTTGACAAGATGGATTTGATAAATTAATACATTGCAAACTGTTTTCATAATGTTTTGGTATCCTAGAAGGTGCATACATGATATTATACTTACAGACATTATTATACTGTATGTCTCTTATCATTAAATAAAGAGTGTAGCTGTTTGTGTGTCTTATTTTTTATATTTATTTATTTATAGTATGTGTTTGGTACAGGGTCTCACTGCTCAGCTCAGACTTGTAGTGATCTGCCCATTTCAGCCTCCTCAGTGCTGGGATTACACGTGTGCTCCTCCCCAGCCAGTCTCAGTGGCTGAACTTAGAGTGCCCAGGGGTGGGGCCAGCACTGCATGTGGTACCAGAGACCTAACCCTGGTCCCTGCGCTTGCCTAAGCAGGCACTTAGTCCACTGAGCTATCTTGCCAGCACCTCTAGTTCCTCCACAAACTCTCCTGGACACTCTGGGAGCAGCAATAAGTGTGACCTACCTGGGACAGAAAACATCAGTGTTATGGTTTATGTCTAATTGTCTCCCCATAAAAGCCTCATGCAGTCACTAGGCGTGGTTCTAGAATTTATGATTAATTCATGATCTAAAGCTGTTATTGCGGGTGTGAATGCTACACCCACCCTGGGGGAGATAGCCTGAAGACCATATAAGGAAAGTAGAGGCTTCCTAACTGCTGCCACTGCTATTCCTCCCTTTGTTCTTTGCTGTCTTCCACCACCATGAGCTGCTGCCCTCTTCCATGTACCACACTGCCTTAGAGTCAGGGGAGTATGGACTGAAACCTCTACAAGCTGTGAGCTAAATAAACCTTTCCTTCCTTCATTTTGGGTGTTGGGTATTTTCTTTCAGCAATGAAAGAAAAGTAAACTAAACCATCACCAATGAAACACATTTAGAAGGGCTCATTTTTCCTGAGGAGATTTTGACAGCCAGAAAACTGAGCAGCTGGGGCTCCTGCAATTCCTATGCACAGGTTGACCGAGTATCAGGACCACATCAAAGTGTAGCTTTACTTATCCTATCGGTTTTCCTTCCCAGACACAAATTCACTAGCTGTTCAAAAGTCATTACTCAGGACCAGCCAGATAGCTCAGCAGGTTAAAAAGCCTACTTAGGCAGACACAGGGATGGAGATTTGATCCCCAGTGTGCCCTTCGGGCCCCACACATGGTGTGTGCTGAGCCAGCAATTGAGACTAGGCATGGTGGTGCACCCAGTACTTGGGAGGCCGAAATCAGGAGGATCATTATGAGTCTTATCTGTGTAGTGAGGCCCTGTAGACCCCATACTAAATATACAAAAAAGGTCATTATTCTAACTAGACAGGCTAAATAATACTATTCTATTCTGTTGCTGGGAGCAAACCTTTGACATGCATAACTTAATGAGCAAGGGTTTATTTTGGCTTATGATTCCATAGTTCCAACTTCATCCCATAGTTGCCTGGCTCCAGAGCAGGAACATGATTGCAGAAGGGGAAGGGCAGAGAAAGACTGCTCACCTCGCCACCACTGCCAGGAAGCAGAGAGACAGCGAAGGAGTCAGGCAGGCACCAGGCACCAGCCGTAGTTACCAAGGTCCTGTCCTGGTGACCTGCTCACACAACCCAAAATGCACTGTCCTAATCTCTGGGCATCTCTCAAGCCAGTCAGGTTGGCAAGCCAAATGAGCCATCCCAGTCACATTCCACAGCATCGCAACCAACAATTACTATCTCTGTAATATTAAGTGCTTTTGTCACGTTGAAGTGATACAGAACTAAAACTGCCAGAAAAGAGCCATCACTGAGACAGTATTTGTTGAATGGTGTGGGTCTCGTCTTATTTGGTGATGGATAAGATGAGGTATTTACCCATCTAATTTATTTTTACCTAGTTCTATACTTAATATGTTCTAGAACTATCATGAAATTATGACAAACATGGATGTGTTTCAAATACAGATGTGACTTTAACAGAAGAGATCTTTACCATCATTGACAAAACACCCACAATCTAAAAATGAGTAACTTAAACCTACTATTTAATTAAAGGTTAGATAAAGACATTTGTTCAACTTTTTCAATTGGATACCAGGTCTCACTGCACAGTTCTGACTCAAAGTGATCCTCCTGTCTCAGCTTCTCCAGCTCTGGGACTACAAGCACGCACCACCACACCCAATTTCAGGCCAGCAGTGAGCCCCGGGATTCCAGGGCCAACACAGCATGTGGTAATAGGGATTTAACTGGGGCCTTGCACTTGCCAGACAGGCCCTTAGACTGCTCAGCTATCTCCCCAGCCCAAGAACATCTGTTTAAAATACTTCATGGCAAAGTTCACCCTGGTAGTTGTCTTCCTTCCTCTCTGGTATAATTACTTCGAAGCATACAGTGACACTCACTATATCACTTCTTCTTTGGATCTGCATGTAAGATTTTTGGGAATTAAAACAGAAATCTTGGTTAAAATTTGTACTCTTACTGGACTCCAATGCACTTTACATTTCTTTGATGAAGTTGTATCTACAGAGACTACTTCTGTTGAACAGTTCGTGTGGTGTTTAGACATTAGCCATGTAATGTTTTCAGTTGTTAAAAAGAAGTTAATGTAGCTTATATTACTCTGTTCCATGTTGCTATCACAGTATTGTGTAAATCATGAAATAAGTCTTGGGTAATTCATGTAAGTCATGGGTAAGTCATGAAGCAAAGAAAATTGTTTTTGATTCTGGCCTAAGATTAAGGGTCCACATTTACCCACAGCCGTCTTGGTAGCAGTCTCAAAGCCTCACAATGAACAGATAAGGACACACGCATGATGTAGGGTCCAGTTTTTCTTCCTCTGCTTATGAAGCTGCCAGTATTCAGCTGTGGTGGTGCCACTGTAGTCTGGTCCCCAGATATCACTTCAACACTATGCCAGAAGAAGTTTCTTTGAATGTCTCAAGTAAAATCTCAATTTCAACACATGATCCCTTTGAGGACACTCAAACCATAACCAAACAGATTTTATTCAGTTTCACAATGTATTGGACTTTTGAAAATCATATGGAAACTCAAGGTTTGCATGGGCCTCATGAAATGAATGCCATAACTTTGAATAAACTATGACACAATGGAGATCCTTACAAAACTAATTTTCTATATGCTGTCTAACATAGACTCAATCTTAAGCATGTCATGACTTCTAAATATTTATTTTAGTTTAAAAATCAGATAAAAGTCTAAATATAGTAGATCCTATGTACATGTGCTTTTCAGTTCCTATTGAATGGTAAGAGGTGTGCAATTACTCATTCTACAAAAATGATAACTGTTCCTTTTCCTAATTGGATATTTTAGTTTCCATTGCCTCTGTCAAGATTTTATTAGGAATTTTTAAAGTATAATTTAAATTTTAAATATGTTTTTACTCAGACACAGAGTGGTGAGGTACGCTAACGTGCCACTGCAGTGTTTGATTTGCAATGTCAGTTAATACTCGATCAGAAATCACTACTGACTGCGAGACTACTTTCCAAGAGGCTAAAAATAATTATAAGCCTCTTTCATTTCCAGAGATTTGATAGAAACAAATTGGTTTATTGCAAACATAATCATTTCACGTCACTTGAATAAATCTCCTACCTACAAAGGACAAAATACCAACTTAACCTATTGCTGCACTTTGAATTTTATTACATTTTGCAAAAGTGAAAATGTTTTCATTAGAAAATATCATGTCCGCTTGATCTAGAGGATTAATTTTCTCTCTATCATGAAAGTACACAGGAAACTTAATGCATGTATATATTTGCAATATTTCTTTTCCTATCTCAGCTAAAATCCAAAGTCCTTACTGAGACCCATGCAACCTCATACTCACACTCCTCGGTAGGCTTCCTGCCAACCATTCTCCCTCTGCCAGATGCGCCTCCTTGCTATTGTTTTCTGTACCAAAACACATCCCTGCCAGAGGCCTCTGCATTTACTGCTCCCTAGGACTAAAATACTTGCTTCCTAGAGATTTGCATAGATCTTCCTATTAATGCATCCAGTTCTCTCTGCAGTTACCTCAAAGAAATCAGTCATCCTTCCTAAACTCTCTCTTCTTTTATGCCATCACTCTCTGTGTTTTCCTGCAAGTAGTAGGTATTCAAAGATTTCACATGTTTGAGTAAACGATATAAGAAAGTGTTGGTAACAAAAATTAAATAATTGTTCCCACATCTCAGGGGTGTCTTGCTGCCAACCCTCAGCATGGAGCTGGAAGGATGAGTGAAAGCCACCAGGCAAAATCCAGAATACAGAAAACTGCAGCAAAACAGTGTAACCAGCTGGGCTGTGATGTGGCTGCTTTGTAATTAAATCTGGTCACTGAGAAGCAACTGAGGGTTTTCAGTCCTGGACTTGCAATAACATCAGGATTTTTGAAAAGATTTCACAGAGAAAAGTGTATGGAAGAGTGGAGAGATAGAAAGAGAGACCAGGAAGCAATTTAGTAGGAAAGCCTAATCATGTAGGTGAGTCATAACAGGTGAGCCCATGCATTGTATAAGGCCTAGTAAGAAGATAGGGGTGTTTGCTCATTAAGACATCATCAATAGATCACTATTTCATATAAATAACATCTGTAGTCATGTAAAAAAAATTGCCATTTTTATATTTGCATAATTGCCTTAGAAAGTATAATAAAGAGGAAAAAAATAAACACATAAAAATACCTGGTTTGATAGATAATTTACTATATTTACTTGAAACAATAGATGAATTGTGATGATCTCCCCAGTGTGACTGTACCCCAAAATCATGACCAGGAGAATACATACTAAAAATATGTTTCTAGAGCTTTTAGATTCCCAAGAGACAAATGCATCTGAAAAGGCTTGCAAGTAATACTGGAAAATAATTGTAAGCAGTACGGGGAATCTGATGAGGAGGAAAGGCTATTCACAGAAAGATTAATGTACAGCATTAAACTTAAATCAATAAAATTCCCTCCGGACTTGAGCACTACCAGATGGTCTTTACCTGAGTGGTAAAACTGAGTGATGAAACACAACATTCAGTCACTTCACTATTTGGTGATAGAATTATAATTCAAGAAAGAGTTAAGGTATTAGAAACCTGATGCCTCAAATAATTTCATATCTAATAATATCGCCTCTAATAACTTCATATATAATAAGAGCTGCACCTACACTTACTGTTTTGTGTAGAGAAAATTGAAATGATCCCTTTTTAAAGCATATTTTCTATTATGCCACAGCTACCCTTTATGAATTTAGAGAACATACTCATCATGTTTATAGGTATTAATACCTCACCCCCTTGCCTGCTGAGATTGCGTATCATGTTAATTTTGCCAGTTAGCTCTCTGGTATGCACAGCCAATCAAAAATCCTGGAGGGTTGCTGTCAGGCTGGAGGAGGAAGAAGAGATCTGCAGTGGCCCCAGCAGTGAGTAACTGACCTGCCTGCTTAGCAGCCAGTCCCCTCCAGTAAGGTTCAGCAGGCCCACATTGTCAAGGTAAGTAGTTTCAATTGTGCCCCTTCATCCTGTTAATGATGAGCAGCAAATTCCAATGGCAGTGACTCCTCTTCTCCACCGAACCAAATCTCACCTTGCAGGACCTTCCTCTAGCTCCCTTCCTTGTTCTCCTTTCCCTTTGACCTTGCCTAGAAGGCCTCAGAGTGGTGGCCAGTGGGTCTACAGAGGTGATTTCTGTAAGCATTAGTGTTAGGGTTCTCTCTTACCCTGCGGTTACCTACTTTGATATCATTGAAATGCTTTACATCTAATTTCCTCTACTCAGACTACCAGACACTATTCAACACATGAAATGCTTGGCAGTGTATCACACAGATATTTATTCATCTCTGCCAGTCTCATGGGAGTTGGGAAAGTAAAGCACAGATTCAGCTCAAAAAAATGTAAGAAATTTAAATATACATTTATTAATCCAATAAACTACCAAAAGTAAATTATCTCACAAATTCAATCAAATTAGTGCCTAAATAGTAAATTTGGAGAGTATTTTCATCACAGTTGAAATGAATATAAACATACTGAAACCAATTCAAGTAAAAAAAATATATATATATATATAAAGAAAAAGCATAGAAGTCTACCTAAACATCACAAACACCAAGAACTCCACATTGCACAGCTAGAGAGGATTCCTACAAACACAAACTACTAACTAGAAAATTGCCAGAACCATGACAGCAGGACTGGGGATATAGCTCAGTGGAATAAGTGCTTGCCTGGCAAGCACAAGATCCTGAGTTTGATCCCTGGTGCCACCAAAAAAAAAAAAAAAAAAAAAGTGACAGCAGCTCTTTTTTTCCCATACCTCAAAACCCAGCTCCTCCATGCCCATACCCTGTGCCCTCAGGTCTTCTCATTCTGTTTTCTTTCTTATTCTTTCCACATCACCCCAACGTGCTTTAGTACTCACCAAATGGCAATAATTTGACTTTCTTCTCTGGAGTTGCACTCCAGATTGGCACAAGACTTTATTCCATTCACTGTTGTAGCCCAAGCAGGAGAGCAATTGGCACCTAGTAGGGGCTCTGCATGTCTGTTCCATCTTTCCTCTTTAGATAGATCCAATGTGGTTTCTTAATCCTCAGGGCATGAGCCCAGCTCATAATATCAGTGACTAGCATGGTTTATCAGCTTCATAGATCCAAGACTTAAAGTCAGAAATTGGATTGCTACCACTCATCTAATCTCTTTAAGTTGCTGAACCATGCATTAGGCCTTCATTTGTGAGAAGTTAAAGCAAACACAATGTTCTCCATGCCACTGCTCATTCAGAAATTCATAAGGGCACATGGATGAGTCAGGAAATGTTTTGCCTTCTAATGCAAAAGTGGTTGTTCATTCCAGAGTTATTTTCAGTTGGAAAATAGGAACTATCTAGATATGTCTTCATTTGTTTCCTCATATGAAAAGTGATGATATTGTCGACATTTGTTTCCATGGTAATAGATTCACCAAATATATTTAAATTTTCAAAAGACATAAAATAAAACAAGAAATAAGATTTTATTCTATGTATTATGCTTGCAAAGTTCTGGAAGGGTATTATTAAAATGTTATGGTGGTTAGTTTGGAGTGGTGGAATTATGACTTAGCTTTAGTTACTCTATTAATGCTTTTACTGTATTTTCTGTTCCCTAAAAAATAAACATGTCTTCATTTTTGTTACAATAAAATAAGCCCACTTACATTCTGTAGGAGAAAAAACAGCTGGAAAAAAATAAACCTAGTCCCCTAAAAAGGATTATTATCATTGAAGAAGCCATTTAGCCAACTAGATAATAAAGTCACATAAGGATTTCATAAAAGCCAATCGTGATATGTGATATCCAACATTAATACATACTGCAAAGAGTTGTAAAGCACTGTTTAAATTTTTAAATTTCATAATGATATTTTAAATTTAGTTACCCTTAGACACTGACACTGAAACAACTCATTATTTTATGAGCTTATAAATGAGAGGACAGAAAGAATTTATCCAACTCTTCCTATATGAACTGCATTACAAAATAATTAAACAGAAAGTGAAAAACGTGTCTCCTCTGATAGGTATTCTGACTAATAAGTGAAAATCAAATGATAAAATTAGAAAAACACAAATGCTTTAATTTTTCTGGGGAAATACCCAGAAAGGGAATAGCCTGGATAAATGGGACCTCTAATTCTAGTTTATGAGGTATGTCCATACTGACTTCCACAGAGGTTATACCAGTCAGCACTTCCATCAACAATGGAGAGGGGTTTCTTTTTTCCCACAGCCCCTCCAGCATTTGTTACTGGTTGATTTTTTTATGACATCTATTCCTTCTGCAGTGAGATGGAGCCTCAACCATGTTTTAAGTTGCATCTCTTGAATGACAAATGATTTTGAACATTTTTCATATATTCTTTTGGAATTTATATTTCTCTATCTGAGAAACATATTTTCATCTTAGATGCCCATTTTTGGATTGAGCCTTTCAGTTTAAGGGGTCTGTTTTCTCTAATTCTTTATATGTTCTAGATAGAAATCCTTTATCTGAGAGACAGATAAAATGTTTTCCCACTCTCTGGGTTATCTTTTCACTCTCCTAGTGATTCTTTTGAGGTATAAGAGATTTTTTGATAGGATGAAATCCCAGTTGTGGATCCATTGAAGTATTTCCTATGTAGTCTGGATTTTGTTTATGAAGTCTTTGCCTACCCCTATGTGTTCAAGATTTTTATCTACCTTTTCTTCCAGTAAATTTAGAGTTTTTGTTTTAATATTTAGATCTTTGATTCCTTTTGACTTTGGTTTAGTGTGTGGTCATAGACATGGGTCTAGTTTTAGTCTTTGGCATGTAGAGAGCCAGTTTTTCGACGCTATTTATGAAGAAAGCTACCTTTCTTCCAGTGATCATGTTTGGCCCCTTTGTCAAAGATAAGGTGGATGAGTGTGTTCATAGTTGGAGCCATAAAACACTAAGGATGGTGGATGTGGCATTAAAATATCCATGGTGAGCCAGAAGCCAAGCCCCGTGCCACACCAGAACCTCCTGACTCCAGCCAGTGGCCAGGCCCAGAACATGGGTCCTGCTGCTCACCAGTACCTCTCTCTAGCCAGCAGTCAGGCTAGTGTGGAACCCTGCAGCAAAACTCCTGGCAGAGAGGAGAGGGGTAAGATCCAGCCAGCTAATCCTGGAGCAGAAGAGCTTGCCAGTGGGGCACATCGGATTCATTTCCATGGAGTGCAGCAGAAAGAAGCCAAGCACAGCAGCCAGATGCAAGCCAGGCCCATCTGAATGAGTTCAAACTTCATAGATCTTGACCTAGTAAGTTGAGACACACTGCTAACCCAGATCTATGAGAGCATCCTCTCTTTCACTCATGATAGAGAGAGAAGGCAACAGGTAACCCAGGTGAAAATCTGTCTGGAAGTCTCCAGGTATGTCACAGGGAGGTGATCAGACAGATCTTAGGGAAACTAATTTAAATACAAATTCCCAATTTTATATCTGCTTAGCTATAGAGTCATAAAGCTTGCCCATAAGGAAATGAAAGAGACAAAAAGGAAGATATAGATTTTAGAATGACATATCAAATTTTTAAGTATAGACTAACCTAGCATTCTGGAGACACATATTGGAGTGATAAAGCCACAAAAAGGGAAATTCAAGAAAACCATCACTACTATCAAATTCAGGATAATGATAAGGAGCATAGATCTGTAACTGGGACAGAGCAGCTTGGAAGAGCTGTTCAGGTGACTGAGAAAGCTCTATTTCTTGACTTGGGCATGGTTTATCTTAGAATGATACCTTAAGCCATCCATTTTATTTGGAAGGCTTTCTACAATTCTCTTTTAATTTGCAATAAATGTAGTTTAAAATGTAAAGGAGATGGATATGTACTGATATTCAAAACATTAACTTCTCTTCTGGAGGATGACAGACCCTGGGAGGGTGGGAGGAAGAGTAAAAAATCAGAAACTACCTGAAATGGTGTTATAGGGAGAGCAGAATGTAAATGAAGTATCACACATTTGAAGTCACAGGAGGTGAGAGCAGACATGCCCCAACCTCAGAGCTTTAGCTTGCCCAATTCATATTTTTTTTGCAAATTTTTTGCTTTATCCATGCAACATGGCCACATAAGGCCCAAAAAAACAGAGCGAATCATTTTCGCAGCATAGTTTCTCAGACTTCACTTGTTCCATATATTAGATATAAACATGGAAAATTAAAATGCCAATAAAATTCAAAATACATGTTAATTGGATCATCAAAATAAAAGTTTCCTGAAAAATATTAGCAGGAGTCTCATTCATTGATTTCTGAAACAGCAATTCATTATTGCTAGCAAAGGAAATCTGCCTCAAATATTACTGTAAGTAATGAACTCTATTGTGAATTTAAAATAATTCTTAATTTTCAACATGAGGCAAATTAACTGAAATGTACAAAATTTGTCTTCAATATCCACTAATCATAATGGTCTGTTTCGTACTTGTTATGATTTGAGTATAGGTGCCCCCACCCCAAGCATCATGCAGTCATGGGGTGGCTTCTAGTTTGTGACTGGTTATTGTAGGTGTGGGTGCTGCACCTACTCTGGAGCAAGGAATTTGCATTACAACGTGAGGAGGAGAGAGAGGCTGGCTAGCTGCCAGAGCTGCTGCCACTCCTTTTCCTCTCTGTGGCCATGGAAAGTTGCTCTCTGCCACACCCTATATGCCTTGGAGCCAGCTGAGTGTGGTCTGAAACGTCCTGTGAGCTTAATAAACCCTTCCTTCCTTCATTTTGGGTGTCAAGTATTTGTCACAGCAATGAGAAGAGAAACTGAGATAGTACTTTTATCTTCCATTTTTTCATCTTAGTATTTTTTCTTTCCTTCTAGATAATCTGTTCCATCTCCCACTGGCCACTGCCTCAACAATGAATGCAGTCAGAACAAAGGTTGACATGGTGAGGAGGGCCCAAGCAGAGGAGCAGTGCATGAAAGGGTGACGAACATAAGCATACATAGGTGGAAAAACATTGTAAAGGTACTATCTTTCCAAAACTGTGAAACATGAATTGGAAGATGGACACAAGCACACAAATACATAGGAAGAAAAATGCAGAGGACAGCCCAAACTCAGTCAAAGAGTACCACCAAAGGAGGAGAAGGAGGAGGGGGAGAAAGAAGAAGAGGAAAAGGAGAAGGAAGGAGGAAAAGGAGGAGAAGGAGAAGGAGAGAAAGGGGAAGAGGTAGGAGAACAGGAAGGGGAAAGAGAAGAAGGAAGAGAAGGAGATAAAAAGGGAGGGGAAAAGCAAGAAAGGAAAGAACAAAGAAACAAAACTAGTTGTGATTGGGACAGATTCAGCCAGGATTCAAAGTCATGTTTCTAAAATATTCTGAAGTATGTGAAGCCATTCA
The DNA here is from genome assembly GCA_004027165.1 of Ctenomys sociabilis. Taxonomy (NCBI): domain Eukaryota; kingdom Metazoa; phylum Chordata; class Mammalia; order Rodentia; family Ctenomyidae; genus Ctenomys; species Ctenomys sociabilis. Next base: position 80,951 of record PVKA01002982.1, on the reverse strand, counting down.
GGAGACATAAGAGCACCTCTTTCAGTCTAGCTCATGCTAATTCAAGGGATATTTAACCATTTCTCTCAGCTGTCCTAGGCACAAGCAAGTCTGAAAGGCAGCTCTGTGGAAAAAAAGCATTGTACACTGAAAGCAGCTGCATCAGACACTCAAACTAATCTAATCCTACTGATTCTTTAATGATTCAGCTTTTCAATATATAGCAATAACTAAAAATCATTATAAAATAAAGTATCACTGCATGTGAGATTTACAGAAATCCTATTCCCAACTTCTAGAAAAAGGATTCTTAACAAACAATTGTACATTAAAAATACCATAGTCAATTTCTTTTTTTTTTTATTTCCCTGTCTTTCCATCTTTTTTCTCCATTCAAAATTAAATGTTTACTGAGAATGTAAGTCTTACAAAGCAAGTTAGATGACACTAAAAAAAAAAAAAAAGCCTAACAACATTTCCCAAATCTAGGACACAAGCTGTTTTAAAAATATATTTGGTCATAAATAAATACATTGAGCACATTAATAAATGCCTCTGTCAAAAGCTCTTCACTCACAAGGACTTTAAATCACCACTCGAAAAATAAAGGACTACAGAGAATTTGAAAAGTAAGCATAATTCAGTCCTCTCCAGGTTATTCTACAGTTTTTTCAAGGTTAGTTGTTCTTGTAAAACATATAAATATGCATATCTTGTCTCTGAGTCAGGCTCATTTCAATGTCCTAAAGCAAAAAAGAAACAGGAAAGTCATAAGAGACTTTCAGATACTAGAGTCTGAATGAAACTTGAATACCACGTGTAAGCTTATGCCATTAAGAAGTTTAATATTTTTTAATGCATTCACTGTACTTATAGCTGGCTCCCAGTCACTTATTTCTGGCTGCAAGATTTGACAGCAGCCTAAGCAAGCTGGGTATAGCAACCATGATGGCTAATCCTCCTATGTTCAGAAGCTAAATTCCTTTGGTACCATGATGCTTGGAACAATGAGATATTTTTATGTAGTAGACCAAGTATAACCCTGTTCTATATTAACAGGATGGAATTCATTTCACTAAGTTATTTGACAAAAATTTTTCTTAGCAATCTACTTTGGGGTTCATGGCAATTTTTACTCTCCCAAGCAAAAGTTTTGCATGCAGATGAATATAAAAATCACAAGGTGCGCTTAACACCTACTTTTCACAGGTTAAAAAAAAAACTTTTGCACACTAATTACCATATTTGGAGGACTCATCTTACTCAGGAAGGCTTATTGATGTAAACAGCTCTCTTCTAACTCAGTGTTTTGTTATTGATTGAGCAGTCATTGAGACAGAAATCGAAAGTTTCCTTTCCCCACACTTTAATTAGCTAAATGATTTGGTGGTTCATTATTTCTACAACCAAGTTTCTTAAACCATGGGGGATGGATGCAGAAAGAACAGGAGAGAGAGAAAGAGGGAAGTGGGAGAAGACATTTGAAATCCATCTTAATCTAGAAGATATGCCAGATTTAGAAATCCTCATCACATAGGACACAGTGAAGACAGTACTGTAACTACACTCAGCCCCCAGACCAAGTTCTATCTTAAGTACTTTTGCTTGGTCTTTTCACATTGCACATTAAAAATTGCTGTAATATCCAAGAGATATATGCAGTGCACAGGCCAGTACATGGAGCACTAACAGGATAATTATCCAGCCACAAAGTCAGTCATCCCAGATACAATTTCCAAGTCACAGTTCAATGATTATTATTTAATATGTTATCAGATTATTCTCAGAACCTGCCTGTATATTAACACTGGGGCATCTCAGTACTTATAGTTTTAAAACACCCATGTATCAAAAATTAGGTTATCTCTCATATTGTGGCAAACATAGAATATGGAATGGTACGCCCTCAACTATGTACTTGAAAGATGATGAATGGTAATCTTGAACATTTTATTAGAACAGCAAAATTCTGGGATCCAAGCTGAGCTCATTGTTCTCTAAATGCATCCATTAGCATAAGGTGCAGAAGTTTTGGCTGAGCATTAGTCTTTCAGATTAACTCTCCTGAACAGCATCTAGTCTACATGGGATTCCTTGTACTAGTCACCATGAAAAATGAAAAATAAAACCCAATCTTTAAAAGTTAGAGTGGGTGGGCAAACAGGTGGGGTGGTGCATACCTCTACTTCCAGTATTTAGAAGGCTAAGACAGGAGGAGCACTATACGTTCAAGGCCAGCCAGGGCCACATAGTAGACAAAGCCCAGCTTGATTTACACAGTGAAATCCTGTCTCAAAAACAAAAATTTAAAATCTAGAGTGAAAGGTTAGATTACACAGTTACTTGGAAAGCAAATGATGGAAAAGTCAGCTTAAATGTTTTCATCTCTTGATTCCTTCCTATGGAGAAAGGTCTAGATTCCTACATCCTATTATCTATATTTTATTTTGTTCTTTTTTTCTTTATAATAGAGTTTATAATATAAGAGAAATTGCGCAACACTATAATCTCAAAGTTCTCCATTTGAGAGATGGAAAAGGGAGGGAAAGGGAATTTTTAAAAGAATGAAGATGTGTTATGTATAGGTACCAACTCCATGCAAAAAATGAAAATATGACATACTATACACATGTATAAATAAAGACAGTGGTCTGAAAAAAATCTTTTTCAGCAAATAGTATAGCAAACTGAAAGCTCTTTATCATCATATTTCCCATATATAAATAAAAATCACTCTTAAAATTAAAAGTGAAGAAAATAGCTATTGTGAATATAAGTTAAATTAGATAAATTCTTCAGAACATTTAACAGTACAATGAAGATTTACTTCATGAAATGTTTATTCTAGTTAGTAACATGATGAGTCCATTTGATAAAGTTACTTAAGTGAAAATATAAAGTCTTTAGAATCTTTGTCTTAAGATTCAGCTATATTTTTTACCTGTGGTGTAAGTAGCACTTTAATACTTTTAAGCAAAAATGTCCTAGTTAAAAGCATCTATAGAAAATACTAAGTGTGACTTTATCATCTAGACTGTGGAAATTATTAGGAATAAGAATTTGGCAAAAGCTTAAGGATACAAATTAGGAGCAAAGGTCTATTCAATTCTCTGCATCTTGATTTTCTCAACCAAGTAGGAAAGGTCATACATGCTGGTCTCATGCACTTCCACGGGACAATCTTTGCATTCAGTGGCATGCTGATGCAGAGGAGAGAGATGCCATTGAATTTAAATCCAGCAGGAAAGAATATAATAACACTCAATGTTTATTTTTTTCATTGTTTACTGTCAAAATAGTTACATATAGCTATATCTTATAATCATAATCATAAATACTAATTACTGATGTTCTCTAGAACTTATAAAATCCTTGAGTTCTAGAGCTTCTCCGTATAGACCAGGACAGTTCCTTCTATGTAATTTTCTATCAGCACTAGCTGTGCTACAAGGTGAGATTCTAAGAATGCCAGTCTTTGTACAAGACAACCTCTAGGGAATTAAATCATCTGACAAAAAAATGAAAAAAGAAAACCACTAGCAAAGATATTTGCTATATCTGTTAACTGGGTATCTGCTTAGACATTTAACCACTTTTATGAATACTTAATTTTACAATTTAACTCATCTTTACTCATTTTAAGCACTCCAAATTCAGCACAGTAAGAAAGGAAGAGGATAGAGATCACTCTGAGCACATAGTTTCCTAACAGTACTGCTCCATCTTTAGGAAAGGAAAACCCTAAAGTCCAACGAAAAAGGCAAATGTAGCCTTTGAACCCAATAATAGTGAGGTGCTTCCACTTAATTGTGTCAGGTACGGTGGCACATACCCATAATCTCAGAATTTAGGTGGCTGAGGCACTTTGGGTAGTGACTTAGTAAGTCCATGTCTCAGAATAAAAAGTAAAATGGCCCAAAGTTCAATCACCGGTGCCAGAAACAACAGCAAAAATAAATAAATAAACAAACAAAAATTTTGAAACATTGAATTGCCTTACCTTGGTTGGCAGAGAAACTTTTATTTTCATCAAGGAAAGGAGATAAATTCATCCAAGAGGACAAAACATTATGCTACTTACATCAGTAATATTCACCTTCATCACTGAATGTTTGGCCAGAAGCACTCTGCTCTGCAGTTATTAGGATTAACAACTACAATTACCTCTAATGAATGTGATCGCTATGTACTGCAAATGTGTACTAATAAAAAATTTTACAATTAAAAAGACTACAATTAATAATTATGAATTTTTGTGTTTTAGCATGATGTTAAACTGGCATCTTAATAATGAACAAATTCCTCACTGAAACAAAGAAAGGAAAATGTGAACTCTAAGTCATGGTTTTCATTTCAAGTTTAAGCCAGAAATTGAGTCTAACTGGAAGAATGCAAGAGAAAATCAGTTTGAGTAGCTTAACAATGACTTAAAAAAATTGAAACTTAGCAAATTGCTAATATCATAAAAGCAAACCCTCATTCTAATCATAAGTATCTAATAATATCTAACAAAATAAGTATATTAAAATCATACAAAATGACAATTATCTTCATGACTTTGGAGTATTTCAAAGACCATATTGAAAAGAGTATCTTCTCAAATATGTACATAATAAACAATTTCTAGTATGTTTTTCTATGATCATTAATATAAATAAATGGATAATAATCCATTTATTATTAAATTATTATAAATTTTATATTAAATTAATATAAACAAATAGAGAGGGTGATTGATTTCAGAAGCATATTATTAGGAACACATTAACAATTTCATTTTATAAAAAAATAAAGTTCAAACAGGCTCTTTGAAGGGAATTCAACTAATCTGGCATTTTAATTACTTAACTTTGAGAAATACAACTCACATGTAAAATAAACATCATCTGAGCTTAAAAGCAAGTTTGCAATTAACCAGAAGAGTAATAATCAAGGTTTGACAATTCCAATCATGGGTAGCTTTTTATAATTCAACTAGCAAGTGGTTGACCACAACCAATCTATGCATCAACAATTGTTATCCAACATCTTTTGAAAGTTAGCAAATGACTAATATTATCCTCTTCAGCATGATTAGAAGCAAGCTTGTATACATCCAGCCTTGTGAAGGCAGCATGATTTGCAATTACACTGATAAAAATCACATTTTTCCAGACACACTTAATCTAAACATGAAATATCTCAAAGCAGAACAACTACAAGGAAAGACAAAGGTAAAACAACTAGAGCTAAAGAGAAGCCTACCTTCTCCTTAAAGTAGAGAGACTAGGAAAACTCTAATTACCAGTCTGTTTCAACTCTGAAGTTTTATCTTTAATCCACCAGAAGTTAAAAGGCAAGCATCAAAAGGATATGCCTGTGGAGAAAAATGTTGCCATGGAAAACCACCTGGTTGCACGTCCATATTCTTAAGGTTTAGCTTTTATTCTTTTACTCTTTATTGATCCTCTGAGACTTGTGAGTTTTATTTCATTACAATGATTTTTGAAAATCACATACAGGACACACTTGGATAAAGCACATTTAAAGTGCTTATAATTTTTTTTAAAAAATGATTGCTTGCAAGACAGATAAAACAAAATTTCAGGGAAGACTAGGGAAACAACAGACTAAAAAATGAGAAAAGAAAAACATACATGAGAAATATGTTTTTTTTTTTCCCATCCTATCCCTCTAGATTTATGAGGCATTTGTCCAAAAGTTCCTGCATTCCCAAATACTGGCACACTGACTATGTCCTCAGCTCTGCCTCCCTCCTGCTGTACCTGTACCATTTCTGCTGACCCAGGTGGAATCCATCAGCAGCCTCAGCAGAACTCACATTTTCCTAATCTCAGCAGCATCCCTAAGCCCAAATACATACACAACCAGATGTCCTCCCTTTTCCTAAACTACCTTCACCTTTTAAATCTACCATCATCCTAGACACTTTTGACCTATTATGGTAGGCATCACAGTTACAGGCCTATATCTATTAATGACTAAGGCATTCTGAGAAATGTGTCCTTATGTGACATCACTTTAACACGTACTTTACAGCGTATGCTTACATAACTTAAATTTATTGCATAGCTAGGTAACATACCTTGTGGGCTCATTGTCATTTATGTAGCTTTTCATTATGAGGCATATAATTATACATACAAAAAGGTAGAAATCAATAACCATAGTTATCTTGGTATCTACTAGAGTCTCTTTATCCATGGTGCCTACTTAATAAATATTAATAACTTCTGACTTTAGTTTTCACTATCTGATTCTTTACTTTTGTTTTTACCATCTACAAAAATTATTTGCTGGGGGCCAGGACTCAGTGGAATAAGCGCTTCCCTGGCAAGCAAAATGGCATGATTTCAATCTGCAAAAAAATATATTTGCTATAACCAGGCAGAGTGATACACTATAATCCCAGCCTTCTGGAAGGCTGATGCATCAAGATCTCACAATTTTAAAAGGGTGGAAATACAGCTCAGTGCAAAGGTCCTGAGTTTAACTCAAAGTACTGTGAAAATGGATGGAGGAAAGAAACAAAGAAAGGATAAAGGATAAAGGACAGAAGAGGCAGGAAAGAAAATGAGTGCTTGCATTAATCAGCCATTAAGCTAGCATCATAATGAGATACAATTATACAACCATAAGAAAATTAAGAGGTTGAAGAGTATGTCAGAGGGTGTAGAGCTACTGCAAATCTCATACACGGTTCCTAGTGCCATGATTAGTGCAAGCATTCTTAAAACTTTTACTTGTCAGATGTGTTTGCACTTTCCCTGTGTTCTCCATCACATGCATCCATGGAATGGCACTACTGGATAAGTATTAGTCATTATCATTAAAAAACTGAAATCCTCTTTCTTTTCAAACATCAGGAATAATTAGTATCTTGCTGATAGTTCACTAGCAATGTAACTATGATTCTCTCTTTTCTCAAAATAAACCATTTTTTAAATTAATTTTCTTGAGAAACAAATAGCAATTAGTTTCAAAACCTACTAGTAGGACAGTTTCAATAATTAGTACATTGCATATCATTGTCTTCATAATGGTTATTCATAGTACAAGATGCAGACATGATATCTTGTCCACAAACACTATTAGTACAAGTCTTTCTTCTCAATGAATCAAGAGAAAGTAGCTGTATATCTATCCTAACTATTTTGTACATACAAATACAAAATGGTTTTCATTTGTATCCCTTTTGTTTAGTTTTGTCAGAGAAGCATATTCCATTGCCATTTAAATATTGTAGGTGTATGAATTCAGCAAAAAAATATCTAATATAGTCCAGTAGTTTATAACAGTAGTAGGTTATCTGTAGGACTGACAATGTCAGAAGTTGTTGACTTGAGCCTTTTACAGCTCAGCATATTACTATGGCTTTACTTTTTATACCTCGTGTTTATACTTTTCTGCTAAGTGGTTAAGACCAAGATAAAGCACGACCTATATAACAAGAAATGTACCTCTTGTATCTCAAGATACACCTGTGAAGACCCTTCATGCAGACATCTTCCTCCATTGTATGCTAGCAATTTCTGTTGTTGGCCGGGGAAGTGGAGAAGACTCCTGCCTACAACCACCCATTTCCATCACTGCACTGACTGAACTGTGAAACCTCCTCTTATAGTGCAGTACACGGTGTATGAGTGGTGGTGAACTGAAGGCATGTGTGCTGCAGTGGGCTATTTGTTTTGATTGAAAGGTATGAGGTTTGCCATCACTGACTGAATGCACAGCCCAGCATGAGGGAGAGTATATGAGCTAAACTTCTACTTCTCCAGTAAAATACTCATAATTTTAAAAGTGTTTTGGATCAAACTCTACTATGGTTGTACTTGGTACAATGGCTAACAAAATATACTGAGCAAATATGTACACCTATTTAAAAAGACAAAAGTGGGGCAGAGTCCAGTAACCACATAGGTGTACATAAAAATATTGGGGGAAAATATCATTGTTCAGCTAAGTCACCACATACTTGAACATGAAGAATGTGTTTATATTCTGTTTGCTTTCTTCAGACCCAGCAGAAAATCTAGTACATCTAGAACCCAAAGAGTGATTACTAGATAGATAAACAAATAAGTAAATGATAGATTGAGGCTATTTTACCACTTTCCCTGGATAGTTTATAATTCTTAAGCCTCTAGAACTATTATGAATGTCTCAGTTTCAGTTTTTTTAACTTGTTTAAGTTTACATCACAAGCCGAGTTTTGTCAGGGTTACAGACTTTTAACCTACATATGAAGACAAAAGGGTTAGTACTCATTGATCATTGTTGAGTAAGATCATAATTCCTCTAAATCAATATCTTCACAGGTAAGCTCTCTTGCTTCTGGGTATCAAGAAGCAAAGTAAATGCAACTAAAATGTAACCAGTTCTCATCGATCTTTCCAACTTGTGGGTAGATATCCAAAGTTTGAGTCCCTAGAGCTAGCCTAGTTGTGAAGGATTTGGATCAGGCCTCCGTCTATACCTACGCCACTATGAGGCTGTTGAGCATCTCCAGGCACTACACAAGGCTTAAAACTCTTGTCTCCCCAACGTTGGGCTCTCTGCCACTTTCTCAGGCTGCCCCCTTATTTTCCTTTCAGAAAGCAACATCATTGCAATTACACAACTTTTAAACAATAAGACATATCTACAGAATCAATCTCAGCATAACTGAATGTGTTACAATATCTAATTTACTTACTTCCTTCTAAAGAAAGTACAGAAATATTTGTCATTTAAGGTTAACTCACCAGGTCTATAAAGCATCAGCAGGACCAAAATTTATTGAAGAATAATGTGAAAATGTGGTATTCATTACCTGAGAAAAGTTTTCTCCAATCTATAGCACTTTTAGTTAGTAATATATTTCTAGTAACTTATTTCTAAGTAAATTGCTCCATAATATTTCTTGAAAATTTTTCCAAATAAGCTCAGTACTTAGTATTATTAAGTTGAATTTATTTTGTTTTTTCTCATTCTTACTGATTATTGATATCACTATTTTCATTTACTGTAAAATTTTCACTACAAAACTGCATCGTTAGCATTAGTAGTAGAAATAAAAATGTATGTTCCCAGAATAAAAATAGACACTGTTTTATTCTATGAATAAGATTCAGTCTGGTTCAGTCTTAGCCCCTTCCATGGGCCTAGTGTTACTTTCAATGGAGATTGGAGCTATCCTTGGTCCTTACGCTTTTGTCAACAGGGGTTGGTATGAACTGAGAGCAGGATCAGAGCCTTACCCTCTCACCCCAGAGATTTGTTGTGCTGTCTTCCACCAGCACCTGCGTAGCCTCCCTAGTTCCTGAGTCTGCAGTTCACAGCTACTGGGAACAGAAGAGAGATTCAAAGAGTAGCACTGAAAAAGGAAAATACAATAGGTGAAAAATCACTGTGTGATGTTACAAGACTCAAGCCTCTAGTATTCTAAGAGGTTTCCCAACTTTGGAATATAAAGATGACTTGGGTACAACTAAAAAAGATTTGGAGAAAGCTTTAAAAAAAAAGAGAGAGAGAGAAAGTTCTACTATCTTATTAAAATTGGTTCTCCCCTCAGGGCCAGGATCAGATTACAACATAGATGGTATTTGGAAATTACATTTCTTCAGAAACATGAAAATCCTGATTTAGTGAAAGAAACATTGTGTGTATATAAACTGGGTATTGTGTGAATGTACAGGTTATGTCTAAGACAAAAGTTGCAGCAAATAATATAAACATTAACATCTTCAACTGTAATCCTTTTATTAATTTTTAAAATGTGCTTCTCAGAACTGGAGATTAAATACCGAATAAAGCACACATGAGAAAACCCCTGCATGTTTGCCATTATAGAATGTCTCTAGGGCCAGCAGGATAGCTCAGCAGACTAAGTACCTGCTTAGGCGAGCACAGGAACGCTGATTCCTGACACTACATGCCACACTGGCCCACCCCCAGGCGCGCTGAGTCAGTGACAGAGTCCAAGCGTGGGGGTGTGTGCCTGTAGTCCCAGGACTGGGGAGGCTCAAAACAGGAGGATCACTAGGAGTCTGATCTTCATAATGAGACCCTGTACCAAGCACATTTTTTTAAAAATGTCTCTTAAGGAAAAATGATCCCCCACTACCACCCTTTATTTTTTAAAAATTTATCATTTTATTAGGAATAATTCCAAATGGGTTATGAAGAAAAATTATTGAGTTTAATGTGTCTTCTAAAAACTCTCAAAGATATGTTCATTAATAAACAACAAAATATCAGCAGAACCATGTATACTGGGAAAAGATACCAAAAGCAACATGCAACATAAAAAAGATACACTGTAAAGGAAAGCAATCTGCTGAGTAGGAAAATCCACCTCCACAGGGACTTTGGGCAACCAGTGCAGAATCAGCTATCAAATCCAAGACACCCCAAGGGAAGTCTGGGAGCTGGTCGTGGGGAAGAACTAAGTTCCTCAGTGTAAGAAAGCTGAGTAGTGTTTTGGAGCATTCCCTGGCTGGTAAGAGCAATGTCAGAAAATCTTATTAGCAAGGGACAGAAATAAATACAAATGGAATGCTACATTTTTAAATCAGCAGACTGTCCCAGGAATGATAAAGGAATCAGTGAAGTAGCAAGGAGATAACTTCTAAAACTTGTTGTGGGCTCAAAACATAGTCAAAATAATTTAAAGCTGACACAATAGCTATGTCCAGGCATTTAGGCTTCAAGGTGAAATTAAGAGAGGATACTTCTTCCACAAGGAAAATCTCTTTAAAATCAAGCCTATTACTAAATGGCAACATTGTACTTGGTAAATAATAATTGGCAACAAAATAAATTGAAACTGCCCAAACCAGTCTGAGATACTGTTTAATAATAACCAAGATGCAAACTAATTTTGTTGAAACAAGCCTAGGCCAATTCTATCAAAGGTGTCCAAGGTTAGTGTGCCCATAGTTTCAGATCTAGCTTCCTTTAACGTTTTGAAAGCTTATTTGACAGCCAGTCCAGTCCTTCATACAGACCCGTTCCTTGTGTAGCGCAAGGAGCTTGAATATACCAGGTTCTGTTCCGAAAAGACTGAAGACCCAATTTATCTATCATTTCACTGATGATAACAGTGTTTGGCAAGTCTTGTTTGTTCACAAATAGCAGCAGCACTGCATCTTGCAGCTCAACTTCCTGAAGCATATTCTGCAGTACAGTTGCTCCTTCCTGAATTCATTATTGCTATTTACCACAAAAATAAGACCTTGGGTATTCTGAAAGTAATGCCTCCACAGGGGCCAAATTTTATCTTGACTACCAACACCCTGCACTGTGAAACAAATATTCTTATATTCTACTGTTTCCACATTAAAACCAATGGTAGGAATGGTGATGACTATCTCCCCTAACTTGAGTTTGTACAGGATGGTGGTCTTGCCAGCAGCATCCAATCCAACCATCAGGATATGCATTTGCTTACTGCTGAACAGGCGGGAGAAGAGCAAGGAGATGGTGAGGCCCATAGCCGCGGTGTCTCTTGCAATGGGCACGAACAGGGCTCTGTGCTGACCCGGGCCTTCGCCTTCTGCGCTCTGGATAAAGAGAAGAAGAGAACCGCCGGTGAAAGAGGGCAGTCGGGACCACGGCGGGACCACGGCAGGCCCACGGCGCCCAGAGAAGCACAGGCTGGAGGCAGCCGGGCGCAGAACTATTTGGGAGCTGGCGCATGGCGCAGCAGCACCCGGCTCCGACCCAAGTCTGACACCTCAAGCGGCAATCGCCACTACCAAGGGTGCCCGGAATCCAAAACCCAGGGAGGCCTACCACTCTTTTAAGAACCAGCCTCCTTTCTCCATTTTTTCCTTGATGTCCTCCTGACCATATCTAGCCAGAAATCTAACTCTCCTGGGATCCAATAAATATGGGTTCCATAGTGTTCATTCCACTCTTAAAACTCTATTTTCTTTCTTTTTCCATTTTTGTATGAATGGGTGTTAAAAGTAGCACAAGGGCAATGTTTGTCATTTGTTTTACAACCTACTCCCCCAAGAACATATTAACACAAAGTAGGAAATGTATAAATGCTGACTAGTAAAAACAAACTGTGAAACAAATTGGAGGTGAGCAAAATAAGGATGTTTTCAAAAGACAAATTTACTGTAATTCAGGATCCCATGTTATAAATTCATTAGTGCCTGATCAGGAATTGTTATGCATAAAATAACTGACTTGTTGGACAAGCAAATCACTGATTTGAAAAAATATTAAACATGTAAAAATAGAACTAGAAAATAGATACTTTTTCCAAAATTGAAGTTCATTTTCGTTTTAATGTACAGGGTCTCACTCCGCAGCTTGGACTCATAGTGATCCTCCTGTTTGCAGCTTTCCCAATGCTGGCATTACAGGCCTGTGCTATCACACCCAGAGTTGGCAGATGACTCAATACTCCCCAGTCTGATTGCTAAGAATGGTCTTCACTCTTTCACAAGATGTGGCAAAGAGAGAACATCTAATGTAAGTTGTTTTTTTTTAAAAAAAAAAAAAAGAAAGAAAGAAAAAAGATAATAAAAAATGAGAGATAAGAGCAAAAATTCAAGATTTCTTGAAAGCATGTAGTAATATTCAGTCATATCCCATCTTCCATAACTCTATCTGTTAATCTGAGCAACATATTGATGATAAAAACAGATAATATATCAATCACTGTTAATTAGATATTCTTGTTTTGAAAATCTGTAAAGTACATATTGTTATGTTATCCTGTTTCTGTCTTTGTTTTTGTTTTTCTTGCTCTTGTTTTTACTCTTCAAAATGAAAGAAAATTATAAAAATAAAGTAAAACGTGAGGGAAGACCCTCACAAAGGGCATGATCAGGACTAGTAAGAAGAATGAACAAATAAGCTCTGCCAGGAGAGCCAATTCTAGTCCACTAACAGTTCCCCCAAGCCTGGGTAGGGAGGAAGGAGGCCCAGTATCTTCCAATGGGATTTCCAATCAGTATAGACCAATCCAGGTATAGTCATACCTACCTGTAATCCCAGCACTCAGGATGCTGGAATATTGTAAATTTAAAACCAGCCTGAAATAGATAAGCAAAACCATGTCTCAAACAAACACAAAGCAAAGTCTATTTCTAATTCTCAGTGAAATTATTTATTGTCAGATGTTGGATAAATCAGTCATTCTGTTCATTTCATACTTCCTGAGACTGGGTTTTGGGAAGACGACAATTTGCCTTTCAGCGCAATCGACTCTGCAGTAGAAGAAGTGCACTTAGACCTGATGTGGAGGCTGATATGCCTTCTTCTGGTGATTGGGCTTAATCCAGTAATTGGGAGGAATTTTGTTGCCTTTGAGGAAATCTATGTAAGGAAAAAATTATATAAAAGAATTATTGATGATCAAGATAGAATATGAGACCAGAGTATTTATTGCTCATCAAATAGCTGTGTCAATGAGACTGGTTCTGACCAATGAGCTGTGAGCAGAACTGTGCCACTCCTAAGAGCATTTCAAAGCTAGTGCATGACACCCCAGGTCTCTCTTTTCCTTGAACAATTATGCAGCCAACAACATTTTGAGATGAATCACAAACCAGTGGCACATGGGCAGAAGTCCTAAAAGCAGTTATGTATTGTAACCACACTCTTCCACTGCTAAACTGGGACATAAAATGTGTGAGAAAAAATGTGCATTAAGCTACTAACATAATTCACTCTGAGGCATAATTTGCTATGATTTAAACGTCCCAAAAATATGTCCCAATAAATCCTTCCATGACTAAGAGGGGTCAGTGAGAACAATGAAAATCCATACACTGAGGTTGCTATTGTCAGCATATTGCCCACACCTTTGAGGAAGAAACCCTGAGAGAACCTGGAAACCCCAGTCTCAATGGCACAACCACCAGAGTGCCACTAACACTTCCGATCACAGACACATCAAACTCAAAGGGGACAAAAATACACACATACCTACAAGTGAGTGAGCCAGAGAACCCATTAAAGAGGAAGCAATGAAACGTTAGGGCTATCAATTACTTCTTTCTTAGCTTCACTAAAAAAGATTTTTTTAACAATATAATGTTTTAGAATGCTTAATGCCATCAGCAATTAGAGTAAAAGGAAAAGGATTTAACAAAGCTAGTCCATAAGCTTGTCTGCACACAAAGTCACAAAGAACTACTTTGAAGTTCACCTTTCAAGAGGTCAATTCTAAAGTTCTAACAACAAAGTCAGTAGACAAAAGTAAATCCCCACAATAATATTCATGTCTTTTGATATCTTAATACTTCTAGGAAATGCCACTAGAGAAAATAATTCTAAAAATTATGGACATGTCTACAGTTAAATAGCATAATTTATTTAAAAGTTTTTAAAATATAAATGTTTTTGTTATTATTGAAGTAGAAAAGTTTGAACTTGTTATTCCTTTGATGAATAATCTTTATCCTCTCAGTCCTGACCTTTTGTAGAAGACAGTGAAGAAAATTACATGTTGTGGATCACTTGTCAGGGAAGATTGGACAAGGACTGTTAAGTTCAATCTTTCTTATTTTCTCGAATATTGTTTAATTGTTTATTGGATCATGTTGGATCAGAATACATGCACATTACACACTGTTTACCAAAGACTTAACTCAAATTGAATGGTGATTTAAACAAAAGACTTGAAAATACACAACTTTCTTCTAGTAGAAAACATAAGACAATTGCGCCATCGTATTTGTTTGGGGAGGGAATATATACACACACACAGGCAATTAGAAACTAGCATTAAAATCTCAAATATACAGGCAACAAAAACAAAAATTAGGCAAGTGGAATTCAATCAAACTAAAATCTTTTTTACTGAAAAGGAAATAGTCAACAAATCTAACAGATCCAAGAGCCAGCCCACAGCATGAGAGGCTGTATTCACAAACAGTACAACTGGGAGGGGATTAATATCCAAATTATATAATGAATTTAAACAATTCAGTAGTAAAAGCAAGCCAAATTGAAAAATGGGCAAGGGACCTGAATAGATATTTTTCTAAGGTCAAGAATATGAAAAAAATGCTCAGCACCACTAATCATTAAAGAAATGCAAATTAAGAGCACAATAAGATATTATTTCAAACTTGTTAAATTGGCTGTTATTGAAAACATGAGTGATAACAATAACTGAAACAGCTGTGAAAAAAAGGAATCTTGCATGCTGTTAACAGAAATGTTAATTAGCACAATCATTATGAAATCCAGTATGGAGTTTCTTCAAGCTATTAAAAACAGAAGTACCATGTGATCCAGCATTACCCCTGCTGCTGTATACCCCAAAAGAATTGAAATCAGTATATTTAAAAGAGGCCCACATGCCCATGATTATTGCAGAACTATTCACAATAGCAAAAGCAATTCACAATTTGCTCAGCAACAGGTGTATTAATAAAGAAAATATGAGCTAAAATAATTATACTACTAATTGCTATTAGCTCATTGAAAAGAAAGGTATATGTCCATATGGCTTGATCAGTTTTTTATGCCTTTATCTTGTAATATGAGCAACTACTTTGTTTTTTTGTTTGTTTTTGTTTTTGTTTTTTGTGGTGGTACCAGGGATTGAAGTCAGGATTTGCACTTGTCAGGCACGCACTGATTTCACTGAGCTATCTCCTCAGCCCCTGAGCAACTACTTTGAAGGTAACAATGTACAACATAGTGACGACTGTTACTCTCCCACAATCTGGACTTGGTCACAGGCTCAGGGGTGGGGCCGGTGCAGCATGTGGACTGTTTTTAAAATTTATACCATGGTTTTTATTGTTTATTGTTTATTCTTCTTTTCTATAAAATACAAAAAAAAAGAAAATATGGTAAACATTGAAATGGCGTAGCATTCAACCAGAAAAAAAAAAAAAATGAAATCCTGTCATTTTCAAAAATATGACCGAGCCTACAGTAAAGTGTAGGCTGACAAAGAAAGACAAATACCACTTTGTTTCACTCATCTGTAGAATCTATTACAAGTGATCTCACAAGAGTAAAGAGTAGGATAATACAGTACAGTAGGGAAAGAAGAGTGGGATGGGAAGAGGTTAGCGAAAGGGTACAAAGTTACAACTAGATGCGGGACTACTTTCTGGTTGTTTCTTACTAGAGAGACTTGTTGAAAAACAACGCATATTAAAAATAGCTAGAAGAGAAGACTTTGAATGCTTCACTGAAAAACTGATAAATATTTGAAGTAAAACATACTGCTAGTCAGGCCAGCAAGATAGCTCAGTAGTCTAAAGTACCTGATGAGACCAGCTCAGGCAATGCGCAGGTACCGCTGTTCAATCCCCAGCACCGCATACCAGGCCAGCCCAGCCCCTAGACCACCTGGGCCCGTCTCACACACACACACACACACACACACACACACACACACACAACGTATTGTTAGTCATCCTGATTTGATCATTACATGATCTATATATGAGTTGAAACATTACATTGTACCTACAAATATGTAAACTGTGTGTCAATTGAATAGTTAAATTCATAAAAACATAATAAAATGATGGTTAACGGAAATTAAAAATGGTAGAAAAGAAAACATTTGTCACAGGAATCAAAATTTTTAAGCGAGAAGAATAAATCCAGGAGTTACGCTCTACAAGAAAATTCTATTGTACATCATAGCAATTATAAATCACAATACTGCTGAAATTACTTTCTAAAACTAGACTTTGAGTGTCTTCACAAATAATATTACGAGATAACGCAAACATTAAGCAGTTTAATATAGCTAGTCCACACAGTTTCTGCATATCAGCACATTTATAAAATACAAATATGTGCATTTTGTTGCAGATCAGTAAAAGCCACATGAAGAACAACAGCAAGCCCAGATGAAATGGGCCACAGCAGTCTCAGAAGTCTTGTCTGAGCACCAAACTGAGCATATTTATTGAGAAGCTTAGAAGGCATCAGTCATTGACCGATGAGCTCCAAATCAGTCACATACTGCAGTTATCCTAAAAGTTTAAAGTACACAAGATTTCCTCCTCTGATCTCTGAAGACGGTTCAAAGAAAACAGTTAGGACTGTCCTGTCCTGACAGCTTGCCACCAGGCAAACACCCTCTTGTTTGTTTTCCCTGAACTTTGTTCTCAGAGACGTTATCATAAATTATACAGCAACATTTTACTTAAGAAATTCAACAATCAATAGATGAAGAAACTTTCAGATAACTTACCAAAATATAAATTCTTTTTCATTAAAAAAAATGAGACAAGGGACCAGAGAGATAGCTCAGTGGCATGAGTGTGTGCCTGGCAAGACCGACCTGAGTTCAGTCTCCAATACAAAGAAAAGAGAAAGAAAGAAATATTGAGAATAAAATAATATTCTGAGTAATATATACTTCTTTAGTCTAGCAGATCACAAACTTGGAAAGAACTTGCTTTAGAAAATTTATTATAAAACAAACTGTTCTAATTTTTTATCTCCTTTTTGTTCAAAACTTATTTTAGTTTGACATTAAGAAAATAGCCAGGATCCAGGATGTAATTTGATTCTCATCGCTGATTAAATTAAAAGGATTGTGTTATTTTTTGACACCAAAAAATATTTGATAAAAACATTTTGATACACAGAATAATCTATAATACCTTGGCTTGCATGAGTCTCTGAAATTTGAGTTATAACTTCACATTTGTACTAGTTATTATTTGTCAGGAGCTTTTAATCAAGCTATTTTCATGCTCAGATTTACATGTTTTTCAAAACAAACAACTTACTAAACAGAGGCAAATAATACAATATCTTTTTTCATTACCTGATAACTTTCTATAAGATTATTTCATATACTCTTGCTATCAACATTCTGACCACTGTAACTATGCATCTTTCATTGTGCTGTTACCAAGTACTTTTAAACACTGGGTTTACTAATCATAGTGGAAAACAAAATAAATAAATAGGAAGGAAAGAAGAAAGAAAGAAGAGCAACTTGGGAGGAGGAAAAGATTCTAATCATAAAACTGGCTATCTCAAATTTTGTTATCCATTTAAACTATAAACTACAAATGTGAGCCACATATAATTTAAGCTTTACAATAATTATATTAAAAAATAACATACAGGTAACATTAATTCTAATTTATTGTTCAGTCTCATATATTAAACATATAATCACATTAATGTAATGAATATTAAGGATCACTGAAATAATTTACAGTTTTATTTAAAAAGTTTGAGTTCTAGTATGTATTTTACATTTAAAACACATTTCAATTTGGGCTACCCACATTTAAGAGGTCACTAGCTCATGTTGCTACCCACAACTGTATTGAACTCTGAAGCTGTCGTAAAGAGCTGTGTCTATCTATGTTAAAAATTCTACAAATTGACTCTGGCTGACTGAAGTGTCATGGTTGTGGAGAGGGGGGATGTTTTAGATCAAGAGCCAAAATCATCCTGGACTATCTTAGGACCTTTGGTAGTCAATAACCTTTTGTGTTTAACATTCTTTCCAGTATTGGACAAATTTCTCAGAGTATCTCACTAGGCTTAGCAGATTTCTAGCCCCTATCAATTCTTAAAGCTAAGAATGTTCTAAGTTTACTTCTGAAACATACAGAAGAGATTTTCCTGTTTTGCTGTAGTCCATCTACATGATGCTTCCACCAATGTAATTGGTAAATTTATGGACCTATAACTCTCTTTGGTTCTGTGTCTAAAAAAGATCATGAAGCTTCTTCCACAGTGAGACACAAACTACAGGGTTAAGTTGCTGAACACAGGGGCCTTTGGCTGTGTTGAAAAAGAGCATATGTGTAGTGCTCTGAAGTCAAGATAACACAGCTGAAGCAGTCAAGGACATGGGCTGCTGACACCCCCTAGTCCATAACAATGAGACTGTCAACTTTAGAGATCAAATAGTTTTCTTAACTGACAAAAGTTATGGCTTGGAGAAATCTTTGAAGCGACTCCCCAGGTCCTGCTCAGTTCCTGTCTTCCCTAAATATAGCTTACTTTGTTTGAAAACCAAATAAGTATGGGCAGTCTAGTGTAGCTTTTTGTCTTTATGAGAGAGAGAGAGACAGACAGACAGACAGAGAGAGAGAGACAGAGGGAGAGATAGAAAGACAGAAACAGACATACAAACAGAAATAATGAGAAACAGAGAGAGATTTCTGACTTTCTAGGATGCTTCAAATTAATACTGCTGGTCTCTTGTTTAAGCTATTCACTGTCTACCCATTTAGGATATTGGGTCTTGGGCAAGAACCTGATAACTAGCATCCAAACAGGGACCTGAAATCAAATGTTTGGAGTAGGTATTTTAGCCTAAATGTTTTTCAGAGCTGTAAGCATTCAAGATATAGAAGGCCTTCACAGGAAGAAACTTCACTAGGGTTGCCTGAGAAGAAAGGTAAACAAAAAGCCTTCCATCTGTGATGAGTGACTAATTGTCCAGGAATAAAACACAGGACAAACTATGGATCAATTTTAGCTGTCCAACAAAAGACTCCAGCCTCAGGTGTTGGGGTTATCATCCCCAGAGGCACTCAGAGCAAATCAGTTCAGCCTGAAAGGCCCAAGAAAAGCCACACTAAATGTGCAGGATTTGTGTGCCTTATAACAAAACTTATTTAAAAAATGCTCCAAGCAGTAACCAAATATTATCCATGGTTTACACACACAGGCACTATATACACTTATAAGTAGGGAACAGTTTTTAAAAATCTTAAAAAGGTACATGGTAAAGGGAATATTATTCCCCATGAGATTTCTTAACTTGGAGCTTGGCCTGCTCAGTTTTAAATCTATTACAGAGGGTTTGGGAGATAGCTCAGTGGCATAAGCACCTTCCTGGCAAGTGCAAGGTCCCAAGATTGATCCCTGGTAAAAAAAAAAAAAAAAAAAAAAAAAAAAATTACAGACAATAGCTCCTACTTCAGGCACAGAGAAAACCAAAGTGCTCCTCACAAAGACTTCTGCTCACAAGGCAGGGACTCTATAGGAAGAACTGATTTCTTCTATAGGAACAGGATTCTTTACAAAGCAGTCAGTCAACACAGCTAGAGGTGTCTAGGGGAGAAACCAACTTGATCTGAAAAGCTTGAGGGAAAACAAACCAGAAAAATCTGTCTAGACATTTACACTCTTAAAGGGACCAGTAAGAGCCAAAAATGTGAGTTCAGGGAGTGGTCTTGGTTGCGCAGTGAACTGTATAGGTGTAGCCATAGCATCCTGGACTGACTACAAACAGATTCCTCACTCATAAGCAGACAAAAATTACTGTGATTCAATTAGCTTTTTAAAATTACAATAAAATCCTCAGAACAGGCTCAGGGTGCTGTACATGCATAGAGCCTGAAGCTAGGCACAGCCCCAGTAAGAGCCAAATCAAAGGGTCTAGTAGACTGTCTGAGCTAGAAAAGTCTTAAGGATAATTTGAAACCTTGTCAAAGCTTTAAAAAAAAATTAGTATTAGCCCATACTGTACAAAAACCTCAATCATATTTAAATCTTATAGAATTTTTTTTTATTTCAGTGATCAACAGAATGCAGCCAAAAAATTTAGTGATTAAAATCAGGCATATATCTCCACCTAAAATTGCTCTTAACTTCTGACTTGCCTAAATATAATTTCTTTAGATCCATATTTGCTGTGCTGAGTCTTATGGAAATATTGCACAAATACTGTTGGAAGAAAAATGATGGTCTACATAAATGATAATATTGTTTTTTTCTTTTTTTTTGTGGAACCAGGGATTGAACTCAGACCCTTGCACTTGCCAGGGAAGTGCTTATTCTACTGAGCAAACTCCCCAGCCCCCATAAGTGATAATATTAACTCAAATTATATTAAGCCTTTATAAAGACAGATCCCAGGAATACTATTAAAAGAAAAGAAGGTCTGAGTAGGTTACAGAGCATGTAGCAATGAATGAACTAAAGGATATACATTACACAAAGACACAAAAGTTGGCAATATTCTTAAAACAAATTAAATACAAAAAAGTTGAGCACTCCGTTTCATTAAACCATCTTAGGTGCCCATCTGTGACAGGTCTAGACAGAAAAAGAGGGGGTACAAAGGAAGAACCATGATGTGTTTGTATAAACAGTAGAGTTAGGATAAATATGCAGTGCTTCTGCATAATTCTATGAGAAGCAAGATTTGCACTAATAATGGTTGGACAAGATATTATGTCAGCCTCTAACACTATGGACAACAATTAGGAAGATAACACAGTAGAAAGTATTAATTATTGAATCTGTGATATAATTCAGCTATAAAAAATAAGATAAGTATATAGCTACACTCTCTTAATTAGAGACATCTACTATAATAGTGTCTGTAAGTATAATATCATGTATGCACCTTGTATGACACCAAAACATTACAAAAACAATTTGCAATGTATTATCGAATCTGTCTTGTTAATTTGTCTTGAAACTGTCTTATTGCTATTTGTTCTTCAATAAAAAAATAATAGGCCGGGCGTGGTGGCGCATGCCTGTAATCCCAGCACTAGGGAGGCTGAGGCAGGAGGATTGTTGTGAGTTCGAGACCAGTCTGAGCTACAAAGTGAACTTAAGGCCAGCCTGAACAGCACAGTGAGACCCTGTCTCAAAAAGACAAAAAAATAAATAAATAAATAAATAAATAAATAATAATAAATATATGAGTAGGGAAATATAAATAAATACAAAAAAGTTGATCACACACTTCCCTTGCAAGCACAAGGGCCTGAGTTCAATCCCCGGTTCCACCAAAAAATGAAAAATAAAAAAAAGTTGATCACAGACAAAAAGTTTTTCTTTCAAATTATGATATCTCTGTTAATTGACCTATAAAAACGTTCTGACTTTATTAATACATAACAATAAAATTATTATAATCTATTATAATTACAAACAAAAATTGTAAAAATGGTTATTACATTTCCATATAATAAAAATATATGTGTGTACACTGATAGTATAAATAAATTATCTTTTACCTATATGTTCAACCATCTGTCCAATCTGTAAACAGCTGTTTTACTTGAGCTTGACAATTTTTCTTCTTTTTGCAATTTTGGATTTTCGAAAAAAATCCATTATTCCAATTATCTGAAATTTAAATTGGCATATAGACAAATGTAATTAAAATTAAGGACATGCTTCTATCCAGACTACCAATGAATCAAAGTGATGTCAAGATTGGTTTTACTGCCTGTGTACAACAACTCAGGAATCTTTCATGGGTCAAAAAATAATGTGTTATTTATTATGATCTTGTTCTCATAGGTCTTCAAAATTTTGTCAATTAAACAGGAATCCATAGCATGGAAAGACTGCTGGGCAGAACTTCCCTTAGTGAATAAAGAATAATCTGCCTAGAAAGACTTCTCCAGTCCTTGTTCATGATTGGAGGTGTGGGGGAGTCCCAGTTATAGTCCCAGTTACAGGAGCCACTATAATAACTACTGTTAAAAACGTTATTATGATATGTTTCAGTGGTTATCATCAAAAGGTTAAATTTTCTATAAATAAAACAACATGGTTTTCTTACTAAAAGATGCTTTTGCTACAAAATTAAGAACCAAAATTTTCATATAGCATTGACAATTCATTACCGATATACAGATTTTTCAAAATGTAAAGCTGGGATTGTTTATGGTGGTACAGTCTGTGGTAATAGTTTGCTTTAGATCTGCCTTTCTCTTGGGCTCCAGCTACTTATGACAGGAGGTTCATGTCAGGTAACATGAGGTCACAGTCAAATAATATTTTTTTAACAAAAACTTATATGATGTGTATGATATATATGTGCTACTTAGAGATTCTTACACATTGAAAATTCCAGAGAGTTTCACAAACTTCTTCAATGACATCCCATTAAAGCACAACAAATTAGATAGAAAGCTTATGTACTAAATAAAATTGATTGACTAAAAAAAAAGATATTCTGTACTGTGGTGGACATTAAAATGTGTTTTACAAAAATGTCATCATGACTGTCATGCTACAATATTATGTGTGACATTTTTTCTTTCTTTTTTTTTTTTTTTTTTTTTTGTTGTTGTTGAACTGGAGGTTGAACTCAGGCCCTTGCACTTGCTACAGAAGAGCTTATTCCACTGAGCCATCTCCCCTGGCTCCTTATGTATAACATTTTATCACAGATTTTTTTCTGTAAAACTATATAGTTGTTCTCCATTAACATTCTGCAGAGATTCAACTACTAGAACATCCATCTCTAGTAAAAAAAAAAATAATAGTTCCCTGGTTATACTTTATATTTCAAAGTGCTTTATACTCAGAAATAACTATAATAATTAAGCTCACTGCTCCCACTGTAATGCTAACATTATTAATCTTCTCTTCTGGGTGTTCAACAACAAAAACTTGGAGGTCAAACCTGAAAAGACAGATGGGCTAAGAGAATACGGTATTTTGAGCACAGCCCTCCAACATCCATGAGGACCCAGAATATGATGAAACCTCTTCTGTGACATCCTGAAACTCGGGTGAATCATCCAACCTTCTGACAAGGGGCTTTTGTGTACCACAGAGGATGAAATCAACAGTATATTCTGTGTACAGAGAGTCACCAGAGAGAAAAGTCTCCCATGATTTTGTAGAAAGTAACTTGGTCAAGCAATGATTGTAACTCATCCAGACAGTTGACACTGACAGAAGAACAGAGGTGTTGTACATGGTTCCAAGATAAATCCTAAGGAGACAATTAAACATGACAGATGGCAAGAAGTTAATTACAATTATCACACTCCTTAGGCCTTCACTAACTTGGTCTTCAGCATCTAGCAGAAAAGTATAACCAAAAGATGTATAAAATTATGTCATAATGAGCCAGCCAAATAGCTCAGCATACTAAAGTGCCTATAAGCAGGCACAGAGACCCGGGCTTTGATCCCCAGACCTGTCATGCCAGCCCTGCCCCCAGGGCATGCTAAGATGGCAATTGAGACTGGGCATGGTGGCACCTGTAATCCCAGCACTTGGGAGGCTGTAAACAAGAGAATCACTATGAGTCTAATCTAGTAGTGAGACCCTGAACACCTTGTAGACCCTTCCCTAAAATACAGGGAAAAATAAATAAATAAACAAATAAATAAATAAATAAATAAATAAATAAATAAATAAAATTATGCCACAATAATAATCTAGATATAGGAAGGGACTCCAATTACTAGCCACTTCTGATAGTTTCAAGCTATTCGGAAAATCTGATCACTGTTATGGGTTAAAGATAAATTATAGTGAAATGCATAAAATCTCATCAAAAATCCTTAAATTCTTTATGTAAGATCAGCTAAACCTAGGGAGACTTGTGAGAAAATAGCATATTCCATCACTAGAGAGATATGAGATAGTGGGTTACAATCAGTATTCCAGTCCCATGTTGAGGTTTCTAGACGTGGCTTTCTCAAATATGCCTTTTCATTCTAATGGCCATTTCTATAATTGTTCTAGTTTCTCAAAAATTTGTTTATTCTTGCTTAGAGGCTTCCAGACTCCAAGTGATTATGCAGATAAAAACCAATAATGAATATGCTAGATTCCTTCCACTAGGAGTCAACCAGATCAGTCTTTTAAAGACACAGGTAAACTACGCTTCTATCTGAAGGGCATTACATTAGCTCTCTGGGAGGTGGAGGCTCCTGAGTGCACTCTTTGGACCTTCTCATCTTGAAGTAGTAACAATAAATACTTCTTAGAAGCAGTTAAGGGTAGATCTTTATAGAAAAAAAATTGTACTGTAAGGCTCTCTGTCCTGGAAGAAAAGCTCTGAGCTGCAATGACAGGTTGAGGGTGGAGGCCAGTGTCTGACTATTTTGTTTCTGAGCAAAATAGTCAGCCCAGACAATGATTGCTTGTGATTCCAGGATGTCAGGATGTAGTTAACCTGGAGTACAACCAAGGTGTCTCTAGAACTATCATTTCCTCAAGTCTACTCCAGGAGTCTCAAGGAGTTCCTGGAGCACAATTTCATTGAAGGTAGCAGCATCAAATTCAAAGCAGAAGTGTTTATAGTCAAGATTGCTTAGATATGTGGGCTTAAATATTGCATGACTGGATTTTTTTTTTTCTTCAGCAAGGTCGCAGGAATAGAGAAGGTCAGAACTGAGTGAGCCCCGCAGAGCCCCAAAGAGATCAGTCCTGGGCTCTGAGCACAAAACTGGGATGTCACAGGAAAAGTATGCAGGTGGGGCTGCTTTGGCTGGTGTGCATGGGACCTGACATAGAACTGCAATGCCTTTGAGCAGTGATATGTAGGGGCCATCCTATCCCCACGGAGCTACAAGTTGCCTAGCTATCTCCACTTCTTGACAGTCCTGCCCAAAACTGTACATAGCCACCTGGACATTTCCTTGCAATTTGATCAAATGTCTTAAAACACATGAAGAACAAAAGTGTATGATTCTTGTTTCTTTTCAATAAGTAGGTATACTGTTTTGAAAATATTTTAGGTGGCTAAATTAGTTACAAAAATTACAGACAGTCAAAGGGAGGTGAGCCTTTGACATAAAAAGACAATTACTGTCAAAGACACATTCACTAAAGGCTAAGCTTCAATAAATGGAGCCTACTAATCTATTAAAAATCAAGTAAATAAACAGAAATGTAGAGTATAATTGCACCCCACAAACATAATTAGACTTTCATACTTTAAAAAATAATTTCAAAAACCCACTAACAAAAACTAAATATATTCTATCAGAGCTTCAGTGGCAAAATGAATATGCTTGTATATTAAAAGGTCATGACATTGTCAGATACAAAAGTTACATTTTTTGTTATATAGGTCTTGCTTTATCTTGGTCTTAACCATCCAGCAGAAAAGTATAAAAACAACGTGTAAAAAATAAAGCCACATTAATATGCTGAGCTATAAAAGGCTCAAGCCAACAACTTCTAACACTGCCAGCTTGCAGATAACCCACTACTATTATAGACTCCTGGACTACATTCGATTATTCTGCTTAATTCATATACCTACAATATATGAATGGCAATGGCATACACATCTCTGACAAAAGTAGACAAAAAAGGGGATATAAATGGACCATTTTGTTGTGGAAAAATATATATGTGTGTATATATAAAATCACATAAATATATAGCTACTTTCTCTTAGTTCAATGAGAAGAAGGTTTTGAATAGTGTTTACACAAGGTATCATGTCTGCATCTTGTACTAGGAACAACTACTATGAAGACAACAACATGCAATGGATTAATTATTGTTACTGTACTACTAACTTGTTTTGAAACTATCTCATTGTGACTTCTTTCTCAATAAAATTATTAAAATATAAAAAAGGAAAAAAACATCATGAAACATCACCATGAGTACTATCTTGGAACCTGTGTAAAGAGAGGGAAAATCTTCAAACCCATGGTGAGGCCTGATGCCACCCGACCCATCTTGGATTCTACAGTGTATTTATTATATTAATATGCTTGTGTTTTTTATTTCTGTTCTTAGTTTGTTACAGAGACAGCAGACCTGACAGTGTCTAGCACTGTCCAACCTCAAGTCACGTTTCAACTGCTGCAATTACAAGAACAGAAAAGAGGGAGATGTATCTTCCAAGGACATTTTAATCTATGTTCCCTAATCACAGGCACTCTTGTTGATGGCTCAGAATTATTTTCTTTCCTTACAACAGTATTTCTTTTATGTTGCCAGACTAATACACACCTAAAAGAGTTTCATGACTGACATTGATGTATCCACCAATTCACATCCACTACTTATTCAAAGCTAGCAAACACAGAAAAGTTCAAACAGAGACCGTACTATTTCCAGGTTCCAGCTTCATGCCAGTTTCCAAATAGCCTGTTAGGCACCACTCCTTCCTAACAGCAGCTAAAAATACTGAACAGACAGAAAATTGAAGAACTATTCTTAGTTCTGCTGGACACGTGTGGTCACAAGGCAAACTGCTGACCACAGAATATAGAAACTCACAACGTACTAAAGCAAAGATTAAGTACAAAGTGTCACAGCAAAATGTGCCAGCAAAGAAAAACATGAACTATGATTGATGAATTTTCAGATGTTCACTAAAGATAAATCTTGGAATCAAAAGTATAGGAATACACAGACCCGGGGGGAAAAGGCACACAGTGTTGTAAGAATTCCTACTAGGAGATTAATCAGATTCCCACATTGAAGAATAAAGAGAAAAAGCATCCTGTTATGCTTCTTGCATTGAAATATGCCTGAGCTCTTTGTTCTTAACACAGCTCATCTCAAGAAAAACTACTTAACCAGCATTTAAATTGCTGGGATATTAATAACCCACCCAACCCTGGGAAAGAAAAATACCCAATTCCAACACCATTAGAAAACCTGTAGCACACAAAGAGGGAAACAATTTGAGACATGTGTGTAAAGTTCACAGCTCAGAAGCATAGGCTCACTCGAAGTCTGAGTCACAATCAGGACTGTAGAATGCTTTCCTCTCCATACACTTGGTCACTACATTACTAAGGGCCTATTTATAGCAGTTCCCTTTACTCAGTACATCAGATCTGGCTAGTAAGAATAAATTGCATCGTGTATCAAAAGGAAAAACTAAGGGCCAGCCAAATAGCTCAGTGGATTAAAGTCCCTGTTTAGGCAAAGCACAGCAGTTAAGGTTCAATCCCCAACTTGTCCTGCTGGCCCCGCCCCCAGGGCATGCTGAGACAGCAATTGAGACTGGGCATGGTGGTGTTAATCCCAGCATTGAAAACAGGGGAATCACTGTAAATCCAATCTACAGAGTGAGA
This sequence comes from Ctenomys sociabilis, assembly GCA_004027165.1. NCBI lineage: Eukaryota > Metazoa > Chordata > Mammalia > Rodentia > Ctenomyidae > Ctenomys > Ctenomys sociabilis. Next base: position 53,247 of record PVKA01002982.1, on the reverse strand, counting down.
CCCTATAGACCCTGTCCTACAATACCAAAAAAAATAGGAAAAAACACATAATTTGAACAAACAGTTCAAGTTTCCGAATCAGATTTGACAAAACCACTGAAATTATCTGACAAGGAATTTAAAATAATGATGGTTAACAGGTGACAGGATCCAACAAATAAAGTAGGCCTCATGAAGCAAAAGAATACACGATACAAATCCTAAGAAAGAACTACTGTCACAAAAAAATCAAAAACGTTTTTGATGGTAAGTTTAGTAGACTAGAAAGTGCTGAAGAAAGAGTCTGCTCTTGGGGTAGTAATAATAGAAACCTTGAAAACAAATTGGAAAGGAAAATGAATAAAGGCATTTAAAACAGAGCAATAACATCTGAGAACTGATAACTACAAAATGATATGTACATGATATCCAGAACTGAAGAATTACTTGAAATTATAATATCACAGATCCAAGAATCTCGGAGAACCTGAGAAAAGATAAATACCAAAAAACTGTACTGATACCTATTTGTTGTAGTTTAAATCTATATTGTCCTTCCAGAAGTCTCATATATTAGTAAGTGGGGTTTCCAAAAGGTGATTGATTGGCCCATGGGAATACATACTCATCAATGATTAAGACCCTGACGACCTCATAGATGAATGCGCTATCAGAAGGTGGGGTGTGGCGGCTAGGTGCAACCTAGTAGGGCATGACTCTGAAGAGCATGTTCCTGCCCCCAGCTCCTCCATGTATGCTCCCTTGATTTTATGGGTGAAGCAGCATTCTCTACCTTCCCCTTGCCATTCCATTTCTGCTTTGGAGTCAGTCAACTGTGGACTTAATCCTCTGAATTGGGAGCTGAAATAAATTTCTCCTTTAATTGGTGGGTGTGGGGTATTTTTGTCTCAGTGACAGGAAAGTGACTAATACAGTTATTTTCTATCTGTAGAAACCCAAAGATGGAGAAAACACGCTAAATAAGTTAAAGAAAAAATTTAGAGAGAAATAAAGACTAGAAATATATCCACCTTTTCCTTGGAAATACAGAGAAAGCAAAAGGCAGGAGTAAAATACTTAAAAGTTTTGAAAGAAAAACAAAAACCTAACTTTAAATCCCACATATTGTAACGTTATCACTTACATGCAGTGGAGAAATACATTATCAGGTGAACAAAACTTGAAAAATAATGTGGCCAGTAGGCCTGCCTTTTAGGAAATATTAAATAAAAGCTTTAGAAAGAAGTCAAACAATATAGTTTAGAAACTCAACCTACATTTTTTAACAAACTGAAGGAATAAGTACAGGTAATATAGAAACGTTTATTGTTTTATTCTTAAATGACCTAAAGACAGTTTATTCAAAAGCAGAGGAAGATGATGACAAAGTAAAGCACACCATCTCAAAACAACATCAGTTTGAACAGCTATTTATATAAGAAACTACCTTCATCAGAGCAAAGGAAAACAGGAACTCATGCTACCTGATTTTAGTTTAAGAAAAAGTCTATTGAAAACAACAGCAAGGAGTCACCCCTCTCACAAGCCAAAGTAATATACTGCAGAAAGATTCCCCTCAGAGAATATTTTTGCTGACTCAAGGCTTTACATATTCATCCTTCCCTGTCCTTCAGGCTTTTGTCACCGTCATTATTTCTGTGTTAATTTGCTAAGTCAAGATTTGCTGTCTGTAGTTGGTGTGTTGTCACTGTTTCAACACTTGAAGGTATCTCGTGCCCACTCTTTGCCCAAATCTACAGTAGATGTTGAGTTGGACTACAGAAGTGACTATAAAAGAGCAGTGAACCCCTAAAATCTTCTATGTCTCATTTATAGTCAATAACCGATAGGACTTGGCCTTGCTCTGAGCATGGAACTGGCCATGGAGGGACTGGCTCCAGGTTCCTATGCAATGAATGGCTTGATGTCAGAGTCGTTACTCTTATGCTGCCTGGGGTTGGGGGAGAGGTGATGTGGGCAGACTCGTGGCTGCGAAGGCTGAAATACTCAGTTGCCCATTGGTCCCACAGCCTATTGATACCACTGCAGCTCACAAGCCAGGATTAAATCCTGCCCTGCTCTGTACTGCCTGCTTCTGTGAGCCTCTCATGGAGTCAGAACAACGCAGCTGGCCTCAGGTGTTCCTGTCCAGAAGACAAGTCCATCTGTCCAGGGCCACAGGTCTCCACTACCATTAGACCAAAACACCAAACTGGGAACAGGGACTGTTGAGAATTTCCTGATGGTAGGTTTCAGAATCCCAGCACAGAGTTCCAGAGTTCCAGAGTTCCTAAACCCTATGTTTACTTCTCTGACTTACTCTCCATTGAGTAGAACTTTTTCTTTTCCTTGAGATTTAGACATAGGTAGTGAACAGAGTCCCTTGAATGCTCACCTAGATATTTTTGTCTGTGTGTGCCAGCCTGGGACATGGGCTGTGGGAATCTTTTATGGGCCCTATTTCCCTCTCCTTCTCCCGAGTGGAAGGCGTTTCTCTGAAGTACCTTTCTTAGAGTTATAGGAGCAGGAATCTGGGTAGCTCTTTTCTTGCTTGCCCTTCCTCAATGAATCTCTTGTATTCTAAAACCATATACTGTGCTTCTTTTCTGCTTATTTCCCTGAGCTCTTGTGAAGGTAGTTTCATATATGAATACCAGTTCATATTGATGTTTTGGTTGAGAGATAATTGCTTGAGTATCTTAGTCTGCCACCATCTTATTCTGTGACTGAGTAAACTGTTATCTTTAAATTAATGAAGAATTCAAAGTAACAAAATGTAAAAAGTTTTATTTTGCCTGTATTTTTCCTTGTTTGGTTTTTTTTAAAACATAGGTTGAATTGCTAATTTCTACTGTTTGCAATATTATGGTTTATATGGAGATGTCTTCCTAAAGCCTCACGCACTTGTAGATGGGCTTTGGAGGTAATGACTGCATCTTGGGGGAGGGATACTTGTGGATGGAGGAGTCCACAGAGGAGTTCATAACTAAATGTGATGTTGGAAGGTGAAGCCCAGTCAGAGAAGGCAGTTTTTCTCTTGGGTCATGGATGCCCACCTACTTTCTCCCACTCTTCCATTGATTTTTCTCTATGTTCTGCCTGTCCTTCCTTGAACTGTTCCTCCTCTACTACACCCACTCCTGACTATGAACTGAACCCTCTGCAAACTGGTGAAGTAAAATAAACCTCTCCTCCTTTAATTTACGGGTGTTGCTTTGTGTCAACAAAGAGGAAAGTGGCTGGGAAAGCCTTCTTTCTGAAGATTTTGTTTAATGTTTCTGTCAGGGCAGGCCTACTAGGCCTTATTCCTTTCTTTGTCCCATTCCTTTTATACAGAAGTGTAAGTCTTTTTATATATTGATCCAGGGATCAAAGCCAGCACAAAGCATAATGATTTCTTTCTTCTCTGTCCTATTCTGAATCTCACTGAGTCATTGCAAATGTCTCGGGTAGCTGGACTGAGGATTACTCCAGATCACAGGGCTGCATCCTGATGGAACATAAACAGTCCTATTTCCCCTTCCTGGGAAGCATCTCTTCATTTCTTTTCCAAGGTCCAACTTGTCCCTCTGTCCTTTCCCCTGCTGATTCTTGTCTGCAAATTGTGTCTTAATCTCCTCTCCCACAGAACTTGTTCAAGATGAGACCTTTAGGAAAAGGTCATGAGAGTACCCATGAGAGAACAGAGTGGAGATATACACAGAAAACATAAACACTGATATTTTGAGATGTCTGTCTTATAACTCATGAGTTGTAGGAAAATTAACAATCCTACCACTAATAAAAATAACTTCACAAAGGAATGTGGAGATTGCTCAGCAGTCTAAGCACCTGCCTAGGCAAGAGCAAAGATGAAAGTTTGATTCCCAGTACTGTGGTGGACATGCTTAGCTGGCTATCAAGACCCGATGTGGTGATGCACACCTATCATCCCAATAATGGGGAGGCTGAGACAGGAGGATCACTATGAATCCAAGCTGCATAGTGAGACCCTGTACCAAATACATAAGATTGAAGAAAAATAGTAGTAACCTCACAAAAACAATTATGATCTTACACTCACTAAAAATCCCTGTTAGAATTTATACATATACTCTTCCAGAATTCTGTCTGGTCACACACCAATTGCATTACCAAATAGGAGTCACGTATTTACAACCACTATTTAATTTGACCTTGGTGGCAGATCATGGTTGTAGTGGAGAGTGAGGTGCAGAGACCACTGCGCTTGTTCAGAAGCAACATGGCATATAATTTATTGATCATGGGTGCAGGTACACAGAAGGTACAAAAACCTTCTTCAGGGAGCAAAGAGAAATATCGATAGGGATGGAAAGAAGACAAGGGGTTAGGCAGGAGGATTTTATTGCCCATCTATGGTCAAAGTTCTCTGGTTGATTTGCACCTCAACAGGCAAAGTCCACCCTGGGACCTGCAAAGTTCCTTATCCTAGTTTACTTACTTTAGGACATCCTATGCTTGATGAAGGCTACGAGTGCTGAGCTGAGTTCCCTGTTGAGAAGTACTTCTGGTCGCAAGCAGTTGAGAGGCAGGTCCCATTAGTTCCTTACAATGGCTGCATACTGTTTGTAGTTCTAACCACCATGAGCCAGAATCTGTTTCCTCATTTCTTGACTATCATCCATTCTTATGATTTGCTTCGACTAAGAAAATGAGGTAACAGTGACACTGTGTGCATTCTAGAGCCTCCAAGACCTGAGCACCCCAATCAGCAGCATGAATCATCATTCAAATGAATGCAGCTATTCTGGACTCCCAGCCCAATGAAGTAGCAAACTGCAGCCTTGGAAATGACCACAGTTGAAAAAACCACCCACATTGCTGAGCACAACAAAAAATGCATGGTTTTTGTTTTGAACTACTAAATTTCAGGAGATTTGTTGCACAACAAGAAAACGCAGAGCCAGTCTCTTAAAATTAATGCAATGCTCATCACCTGATATACTTACGTGATCCAGTAATGACACAATAGTCTATCATATGAACATATAAAACCTTATTTGACTAATACACTATCATTGGACATTTGTTATTCTATTTTAAATGGCTTTCCACAAAAAGTATCTTAAATCATATGTATTTATACATAATTTTTAATGTATTTGGTACAGGGTCTCACTATGTAGCTCAGACTCACAGTGGTCCTCCTGTTTTCATCCTTCCTGGGATTATAGACATGTACCGCTACACCCTGACTCAGTGGCTGGCTCAGCGTGCCTGGGGTCAGGGCTGGTTCTGCATGTGGTACTAGAGAAATCGAACTCCAGTCTCTGAACTTGTCTAAGGAGGCCCTTAGTCTGCTGAGCCATCTCACCATTACTACATAATTATATTCTTAGGGAAAAAATCTTAGGATTAATAAGACAAAACATTAACAGAGTTTGGATTTGGACTACTAAATAGTGCACAATAATTTTAAAATGTCATGTATAAATGATGTGGTTGTCATAAAAGAAGATAAATAACCTTAAGAAGACATTACCTCACAGGACTTTAAAGCGATTTTTAAATACTGAATGACTGTATCATGCATGAATATCTGGTTCCATAGTCCCTCTAAGTCTAAGTAATAATAACACGTCTGGATATAAAGAAGTTATATAATAATGTAGCAATTAAAATGCACTTCTTTATAACAGTGAACTCTTACTACAAGAAACATTTAGGAAGAAATTAATTACTCTCTGCAGAAGTATCATAAGTGAAAGTAGATACCAAATCTCCCACTTCCACCATCTTATTCAGTGCCAACATCAGACAATAATGATTACCATCCTACCATAAATCTTGCTTTCAAAAAGACAAAGATTAAAATCCCATCAACTCAGTACCCAGTCATCCTAAAACCACTGCATCTTTCCAAGACTCTTCTAGAACTAGTGCCAAAATTTGACGTAAGCCTCAATGAGACCATTTGCAGAATAACAGCTCTCCTGCATAAAAGGCACAATAAAGTCAAAAGTCAAAATGTGGAGAAAGGCCAAGAAGATAAAAGTATGGACAGAGGAAGTCCTTGCAGTAATCAAATATCCAATTATGGGCACTAGAGATTTCCTCTTAGTCACTTTTTCTTCAACTCTGTTATCTACCTTAGTGTTTTTCAAATGAGATTCCTTGTCAAGTTAAAGCTGCTTTGAATAATTTTTTGCAACCAAAAATCTTAACTAATACAATCCTTTTGATCAAGAAGCTTTCAAATTAAATATAATTGCTGAGTAAATACCATGTGGAATACTTGCTGTTCAGTCTGGTGGAAGACTATGAAAGTCATTTGACCATCTCTGGAACATGAGGAATAGTTGCTTCATCTCAGATATAAACTTCAATCACAACTCACTGGCATTTGGAATATGTTGGTATATGCCCTGTGGCAAATATTTGTTTGTTTTCTAGTTACTGTACTCTTGGAAAAGTTCTTAGAAATATAATCCCACATTCTCCAGTCTTCAGCTAGAATGAGGCTGGCCTATAGATGTTATGGCATTCTACCCTAGGAGCTCCCAACTGCAGGTGAACAACTACTTATCACTTTCAGCAAACTCCTTCCGCTTTGTCCTTCTACCTTGCTGTACACTGCTACCCACTTGTTCTTCCCACCCAGTTCTTTGCATTTGATTGTGGTACATTCAGGACAAACACTGTCAACTAGTGGCTCTTATTTAGTCTTTAGTCATGGGCATGGGGAAAGACAATTGATGCCTTTTTCCTGTACCTCACGAAGTGTTAAAGGGTCACTGGTCATGAGAGGTTGGTTTTCTTTGGTCATAAAACAAACAAACAAAAAAAAACTGTTTCACATTGTTATTGACTGCATACTTCCTAAAATTTCCAGCCCTTGGTCAGTGTGCCTGATCAGCTGCAATTTAGTCTAAATAGAGACATTAAAACATTGTCCATACATAAGAGAACCTATACTGTAACATCATGTAACTCAGTAGTGTCCCAAATTTTCTGATTAAGGAGATTATGGGGCCACAGAGGAAAGTGATCGATAGTGTATAATGCACCTAAGGAGAGTCACTTAGACAGAGAAAACATTCCCTCAGGTTTCCACAAAGAGCAAATTGGTCAAGCAATTGCCATGACTCATCCACATGGCTGACACTGACAAGGGATCTACAAAACTGCAGTACAAGGTTCCAGGGTAAATCCTGAGGAGATTTGACTGACCTTCTCAGATGTAAAAGTTGCATTTCTTGTTATATAGGTCTTTCTTTATCTCAGTCTTAACCATCCAGCAGAAAAATATAAAAACAAGGCATAAAAAGTAAAACCATATTAATATACTGAGCTGTAAAAGGTTCAAGTCAGTTTCTGACATTGCCAGTCCTATGGAGAACCTACTACTATTATGAACTACTGAACTATATTAGAATATTTTGCTGCATTCATACACCTACAATATTTAAATGACAATGGAATACCCTTCTCTGACAAAACTAAACAAAAAAATAGATATAGATGAACAATGATTTTGTATCTGTATATTCAAAATAAGTTAGATGTACAGCTACTTTCTCCTAAATCAGTGAAAAGAAAGATTTGTACTAATAGTGTTTGGACAGGATATCATGTCTGCATCTTTTACTATGAATAACTCTATGAAGACAACAATATGCAATGCATTATTGAAACTGTCCTACTAATGGGTTTTGAATATCTCATTGCTATTTGTTTCTCAATAAAATTAATAAAAGAAAAACATTGTCCATAATACTCAGGTTACAGCCTCCAAATGCAATAAAGATGAAATTCAACTCAGTCTCCTAAAACAGAAAAGAGCTAGCCAATCTAGTCATGCCCAACTACAAGCTGCTTGGGCTCTGAAAACAGTCAAACAGTCAGGAATCAAAGCTCAGCGATGTTAATATTTCTACATTTTATTTCCTTTTCCCTCTAAAGCCAGAATTTCATCCTGGCCTAGCTGCTGAGTTAAATCAGCAGGAAAGACTGAACAGAATTCAGTTTAGAAGGAAACAAGATAATATGAAGTGATGTGTGTTACTGTGGACTTCTTTTACAAACACCAGAGGAGTACATGTATTTTTTGGTGGAAAAAATATCTTCCTTTTTGCTGAATATGAGGCATTCCTATATTTACACCACTTATTCGTGAACTCTCTAGGCCCCCCAAAAGAAAGCACTCTGCTGATAAATCATTTCCTCTGCTTCCATCTCCTGCCCTCTCCAGGACCATTAGTGACATAGAGACAGCATCAGGAAAAAGCTGGCAACTCCAAGAGATAAGAAACAGGCCATAAACTGTCCTTCTTACATATATATATTCTGAGGAATGCTGCTCTCAGAAAATGACTTGTGGCAAACAAAGAATGAAGGAATTTGTTTTCAAAAAAAAAAGCTTGGGAAACATAGCATACTCTCCCTAGCCAATACTGACATGAAAAGCTCTGAAGCCCTATTCTGAAGAAACATTGAATTTCCTTTATTTGTCTAAGCTAGTCTTGTGAACACTTTATAAATGTAATTTTTCCAAATGGAGTCTCCAAAATGCACTGAGGGAGATTCTATCTGGAACTTCAGGGCACTGAAGGAGTACTTTTGCCTGTGGCAGCCTTTCACTAACTCTTATTAGAACACCAACAAACACCAAAAAGAGGGAGATTCATGTCATCCATACAAATTAGGCTGTACAGTCAAATTATAGTGTTATAGTCTTGGGGAATTATCCACTACACATGATAAACCTCATAAACTCACATTTTAAAACACCATGCTATGCTAATCAATGAACTATTCCTGGGCTTCTGTTACTAAGTCACAAATTCAGGATCTGTACTAATCAGGCTATTTACTAACCATAACTGCAGCTTTTTAAGTTGTTCAGAATTGTGTTCCCAACTCCAATCAAGATTTCTTTTTAATGTATCCAGAAGGACATAAATCTCCCAGAAAGCATGCTAACAAGGATGGAGAAATGACTAAGAATAGCCCCTGGTGTTTTGGAACTATCTTTCCTATGAAAATTTAGCATATAAAGAATAATACTTTATATACTATGTGTAACATACATACTGAAGGATATCATTTTCCCACTGAGTGACCAATTCAGGCAATTGTTAACCAGAATAGGTCTACAGAAACATAAGTTAATAAAAATGAGTACTAGAAGTTGGGCTATAAATCACTTCAAATTGAAGAGCTAGAAAAGTATTTGACAATATCTATGTGGTCAGAAAGGCCAAGAACATTTAATAAACATTGTATCTAGAAAAGGAGACATGGAATAAAATTATGCAAAGACAAAGAAAAAAGTTCAACATGAAGTATAAAAGACACAGGGCAGTAGACTTCTAAAATCATTGTGGGAAACCAGAAGAAAATTTCAGGAATAATTTGGCATTCTTAAGAAAATACCAGCTGTAATGACCATTGTGAACTATTAAAATAAAGACATTTAAAGAGCATAAAAATGAAAGTACAAAACAATGATTTTAACTTTTCAGTAGAAGAAACCAAGTAGGGATAATAAGAAAAGACAGAGATTGCTTACACTAGTGGGAAATATGTCTAGTGAGGTAAACAAAATATTCTGACCAAAGAGATTTTTGGTATGAGGTTCTCAGAAACAAAATAGATGGGAAATTTACCATGATACTTTCTGATTTTGTAACACTATCAAGAGTCTTGATTCTTCCTGCAATTTTCAGACCTGGGGAAGTATACACTACTACTGCTGCTACTAATAATAATTACAGTTGACACTTGCTATGTGTCAGGGCTTCCTATAAATTCGATACACACTTTCACTTATTCTGTCTTTAGAGCTAAGTTGTGCTTTTACAACTCCATGTGAAGGAAGCTGCCCAAGGTCACAAATCTACTGTGACAGGATCCAGGCTTCATCCCTGCAGTTCCCTGTTTGAGTCCATTCTCTTGTTAGGCCATTATATTGCTTCTACATGCTATTACCATAGAACCAAGAAGACACACCTGGAGCTCCCCTTCCCTACTAAGATCTAATCCAGACCTGACAGAACACTCCCAGGAGAATTACAGAGAATGTCAGAAGAGTAATAATAGGGAAAACCACAAAAGCAAAGTAACTGCATAAATAGCTACACAAATGAAAATTATAACACACATGAGGGCCTACAAGATAGCTTAGCAAACTAAGTACCTACTTAGGCAAGTTCAGGGACTGAGCTTTGATCCCCAGCCTGCAGCCAGTCATACCCCTGGGCGGGCTGAGCCAGCCACTGAGGCCGGGGGTTGTATAGCGCACCAGTAATCCCAGCTCTAGGGATGCTGAAAACAGAAGAATCATTATGACTCGGAGCTGTACAGTGAAATGCTGTACCAAATATATTTTTTTAAAATCATGTATTATGTTTCCTTCAACACTAAGTCCCTTATCTATATCTGTGTATCTGTATATGGATAATTTCTTATTTTCTTTATTTTCCTCTGACACTGTCTACATAAAGTTGTTTTGAAGATATAACTACAACACTGAGTGCATAGGCTGCACAGTGTCAACTTAGCATTACAATGCACTGAAGGGAAGCTGAATGTGAGATGGATCTAAAGCTGCTCCTGGTGGCAGCAACAAGACCCTTGCTCACTTCCCTCAGGAGAGCACAGAGGAGAACGTGTCCTGGTTGTGCTTGACACAAACACATGTTTAAGTGTATGAAGAAATGGTACTTTTGTTTTCATTACTTTTTCTGAAATATAAATATGTCAGGTCTCACCCAGATCCTAGCTTTACATCGTTTCTTTGTTTTGAGAAGCTCTGTAAAACTCACAGTCTTTTTTTATTTTTTTAAAACAGTCTCACTGCTTATCCTTGAGCTATCTGTACTCAAACTTGCAATATTTTCCTGCTCTCCCAAGTGCTGGGTTTACAAATATGCACCATCACACTTGGCTAAAATAAAGATATTTTATGTTTGACTTAGAAACAATTTGTAGCAATGCAAAGCTCAACTCCACATGTTCGTTCTATGTCTATATGTTTAATCTAGGTAATACATGGGTGTGTGGTGGTACACTCCTATGACTGCAGCACTGAGAGAAGCTGGGAGAAGAAGATTATACCTTTAAGACTTATTTGGACAATGCATCAAGATTCTGTCTCAAAACTAAAAATAAAAAGGACTTGGGATTTAGCTCAGTAGTAGAGTGCCCCTGGTTTCAATCTCCAGTACATCAAAAATACACATGATTCTTGGATAAATTGTCAGGAGAAGAAAGGGAAATACAGAAAACAGAGAGAAAAATAAAGTGACTAAGACAATATTAAAAAATAAACGAGAAAATTAGTAAATCTCTAATTTAATTAAGACTGAAAATAAAGTTCATTTCTTCAAACATTTAATTCAGTAAGTTTTTTTCACATTTTATTTTATTTTTATTTATTTTTTATTCATTTTAATGAGAAAAACAGATAAAGTAGCAATGAAACAGTTTCAAAACAGATTAGGACAGTTAAAATAATTAATATGTTACATATTGTAGTCTGCATACTAGCTATTCAGGCGACAAGATGCAGACATATCTTGTCTAAACAATATTAGTACCAATCTTTCTTCTCAATGAATTAAGAGAAAGTAGTTGTGTATCTATCCTATCTTATATATATATATATATATATATATATATATATATATATATATATATATATTCTTTTTTTCTCCAACAACTGTCCTTTATTTATAATTTTGCAAAGTTAGTAACATATGACACAACATTGCCTAGCAACTAATAGCTGACCTTAACCAGGCAGGATGTTTATCTCAGGACTGAGGTAGTTTGTTTGGTTTACACACTGAGGCCTAGTCCAACCTACACACATTTGATCAATTTCCTAGCTTCGTGGCTCCCACTTTATCCCCCATTTTTGCTTTGTTTTGTCAGAGAAGGGTGTTTCATTGCAGTTAGAAAAGCTGTATTTGGAGAAATCTTTAAAGGACCTTTTATACTTGATACCAGTCCAAAAATTTTAGGTACTTTAATTCACCAAAATAGCCCATAATAATTAGTGGGTTATCAGCAGAATTGGAAATGGTCAGAAGTTGTTGACTTGAGCCTTTTACAGCTCAGTATATTAACATGGCTTTACATTTTAGACCTCATGGTTATAATTTTCTGCTGGATGATTAAGACCAAATAAAGCAAGATCTACATAACTAAAAATGTAACTTTTGCTATCTGACAAGGTCAGTCAAATCCCCTCAGGATTTACCCTGGAACCACGTACAGCATCTTGTAGATCTTTTGTCAGGGTCAGTCACCTGAATGAGTCATTGCCATTGCCTGACCAATTTGTTCTCTCTGAAAGCCTAAGAGAACATTTTCTCTCTAGGTGTCTCTTCTTATGCACACTCTACATCTTCTATCACTTTCCTCTGTGGCCCCATAATCTCCTTGATCAGAAAATTTGTAACAACACTTAGTTACAGGATGCCACAGAAAAGGTTCTCTTATGTCCTGAGTCTTCAATGACCTTGAAGGGCTGAGGCCAAAATATTGACAATCCTTTTAGCCCATCTATCTCTCTAATTTTTGGTCTGCAAACTTTAGTTGGGTTAAACATCCTGCAGAGAAACCTAATGATCTTATAACCCTGTAACAGAAGCAGTTAAACTTAATATCACTATCTGTATGAATATCAAATGCCTCAGCCATAAAATGGAACTGTTATTTTCCCACAACCATGGATATTCTGAACTTTAAATCCCTATGGAATAATTCATTAAGGTTTTGCTATTGTTTTTGTTTTTTGCTTTGGTGCCAGGGATTGAGCTCCACGCCTTGCATTTGCCAAGCAGGCGTTTATGCCACTGATCTATATCCCTACTCCCAAACATGCAATTCAGATCAGAAAAGGAAAACTCAGCTATGAAGATGTAAGAACAATGACCAACAGAAAAAACTGTGTAATGGGAGCAATGAAAGAGAAATATACAAGAAGTACCCAGGTGGAAGAGAAAAGAAAATGGAGCGCTTTCTTTTTACCTAAATATATCCAGGTTGTACAGAGGTATAAACAGTGTAAAATGCTACAGAAAATTGAGGAAGACCAAGATTGAGTGAAGCATATTTCTGAGCAATGAGGAAAGTAAAATGCAGGTGGAACATTATATCAATAAGGAAAATAAAGTAAGTATAAAATTATAACAATTAATACTTCTCAGTAAATACAAAAACAATCAAATACTAAAAGTCAGAGTGAAGAACAGAAGCAAAATTTACACAGTCAAACCTCCCATCTCCAGAAGTAAAAGGAAATAAAAATCAACAACAGATGAAACAAAAGATTTCTGAGTACCAGTTAACATACAACTCACCCCAATCAGAATAGTTATCATAAAGAATATAAAAAAAATTCTGGCAAGGATACAGAGGAAAAAGAAATCCTTCTACATTGTTGAAGGTATAGAAACCTAGATATGAGACACCTGAATCCTGTCAAGATTCAATAATTAATACTTTATACCTTGTTATTTTCCTAGTGGTTGTCCATAGTACTAGAAGCCGACATAATATCCTGTCCAACCACCATTAATGCAAATCTTGCCTCTCATAGAATTATGCAGAAGCACAGCACAACTATCCCAACTGTACTGTCCATACACACACATCATGATTCTTCTTTTCTATACCCCTTCCTTTGTCTGCACCTGTCAAAGATGGGCACTCCATTGTCATTCAACCAATTTAGGTGCCTGAACTCCAGGACACAATCCAACACAGTCCAGCATTCCACAACAGAAGCCCGAGGGAGCAGGGAACAATAAACAGAGCCTGAGGAGAACTGTTGTCTCTCTTACAAATTCTGACAAGCTAGGATTTAAGGCTGCAGATAACAGCTTCTCTGGCTGGCTCCCTGTTTGTTGTTTCATCACTGTTTGGGATGTAAATGGCTAGCACTGTGTAAACTTAGAGTTAGGTAAATGCCTGAAGTCAATAGAGAGTAGTTTGTGTTCACAAAAGTAACTATGCACATTCCTTAGCCTGCTTTTAGCCCTCAATAAGTGTGAAATGTTTCTGTGGCTCTGGGCTCACATAGAAACTAATCTCCATCAGACCCCTGAAGCCATATTCATTGGGTCTTCTCATTTCTTTCTGCACTGAATCATAATGTAAAGCAGAAGGGAATGTAAATTTATATAGATAGTACGGAGTATGATGGCTCCTCTAAAAGCTAAAACTATCATAAACCCAGCTATATCACTTCTTGGTATATACTCAAAGGATTTAAAGTCAGAATAATGAGCAGCACAATTTGTGATAGCCAAATCTTGGAAACAACCAAGATGTCAGTCACCTGAGGAATGGGTGAAAAAAGATGTGACATTTTTATACAATGGAGTATTACTGAGCTATAAAGAATTGTTGTAGGCAGTGGAGTTAGGTAGAAATATTATAGGCAGTCAGACAGGGTCAGGCTCTTGAAAGAGGTAATACAGGAGACATGGTGTCAGCAGCTCTGGGAGTGACTGGAGGCTCGTGCTGTGAACTGGACCTAAAGGCCAAACAAATGCTCAAAGAGTAGCACCTGGGATTGATATTCTAAATAGGTAGCGATCACCTGAAAAGACCCAAGTAAGTCACTAGCCCAATCCCCAAGGGGAAGAGACCTGTCCCATATTCATGCCCCCTTACTGCTTACTATGTGACTCACTTCCCATTTGGTCCTGGGCCTAATCAACTTTACCTGAACAATGGTGCTTGTAATCCCATTGGTTGACCACCCCACATCCACCTAACTGAGACCCCTTCTTGTCTACCTTAGCCCCGCATGGTTTTGCTCTATAAAAATACCCAGAAAGAGGCAGCTTCCTGGGCAACCCGCTCGGCCCCCCTTCTGTCCCTCTCCGACAAAAGCTTTTCTTTCCAATAAAGTTTTGCCCTCAACCTCCACTTGTTCCTAAAATTCGTTCTTCAGTTTTAGAGAACACAAACTCATCCTGGTCAGGTCGGGAGTTTTACTTCCCTGTATCAGAATGATAAGTTGAAGCATTTATATAAAGTGGATGCCACTTGAAGATATACTCATAAGTGAAATAAACCAGGCCCACATATGTAAATATTGCATAATCTCCCTAGTATAAGAACTCAAAAGAAGAAATACAAATAGAAAAATATTATGCAACTAAAAACAAAGTGAGAACTTGAGGATTAAATAATGAAGAGAAGGCAAAGGAAAAAGCTAGGAAACACGACAAGGGCAAAGCAATACATTTATATGTATAAGACAGGTAAGACAATGATCCTGAGAATCTTCAGCAGGTTTTCAAAACTAGCAGTTAATTGGTAGGAGTCTCACCGTGACTAACTATATATGCTGATACCTGTGAATTAAACAATGCACTAAAAATAGCAATGTGTAATAGAAGGGTCATACTTGGAATGCCTGTCATTCTGGTCTTCTAAATATGTACTGTTTGTCATGACATACAAATTACTGCCATACTGTCTCTCAAGTAAATGTTTTGTTTTTTTTTTTTTAAAAAAAAGGTAATAAATGGAAACAAGAGGCAAAAAAAATATATTACAGGACTGTCCTGCTACAAGGCTGTATATTGTTAGATCTAAACTTCTGTGTAAAAATATGTAATTGTTTATTCCTATTTTTTAAAATATATTTATTTTTCAAATTCCACGGCAGCTTAAAGTTTAACATATCAAAACTTGGTGGAAAAGTACCTGTTCCATGTTATCCCTAAGATGTTTGATATTCAGACAGATAGTGAGGTTAAGCTCAACTGCCTATGTTGTAGGGTAATAGTAATAAGCTTCTCTTCTGGAGGCTTAGCAACCTTAAGTTTGCACATAAAAAAATTAGAGAAAAAGGACTGCAAGGACAGCCAACATTTTGGCCCTAGCCCTTCAAGGTCAGTGAAGACTCATGACATAGGAGAACCTGTACTGTAACATCATGTAACTCAGTTGTGTCCCAAATTTTCTGATCAAGGAGATTGTGGAGCCACAGAGGAAAGTGATCAATGATGTAGAATGTGCCTAAGGAGAGTCACATGGAGAGAAAGCCATCTCTCAGGTTTTCACACAGAGCAAATTGATCAAGCAATGACCGTAACTCATCCATATGGCTGACACTGACAAAGGATCTACAAACTGTGGAACAGGATTTCAGGCTAAATCCTGAGGAGATTTGACTGACTTTATCAGATACAAAAGCTTACATTTCTTGCTATATTGATCTTGCTTTATCCTGGTCTTAACCATCTAGCAGAAAAGTATAAAAACAAAGTATAAAAAGTAAAGCCATATTATTAGGCTGAGCTCTAAAAGGCTCAAGTAGCCGGGCGTGGTGGCGCAGGCCTGTAATCCCAGCACTCAGGAGGCTGAGGCAGGAGGATTGTTGTGAGTTCGAGACCAGCCTGAGCTACAAAATGAGCTTAAGGCCAGCCTGAACTACATGGTGAGACCCTGTCTCAAAAAAGACCAAAAAAAATAAATAAATAAAAGGCTCAAGTATAAAACTTCTGACATTGCCAGTCCTATAGATAACTGGCTACTATAATGGACTACTGGACTATATTGGAATACCTGCTGAGTTCATGCACCTATAATATTTAAATGACAAAGGAATACCCTTCTCTGACAAAACTAGACAAAAAAGGGGATACAAATGAATGACCATTTTGTATCTGCATATTCAAAATAGTTAGGACAGATATACAGCTGCATTCTCTTAATTCAATGAATAGAAAGATTTGTTCTAAGAGAGTTTATGGACAGGATATCTGTCTGCATCTGGTACAATAAATAACCACTAAGACAACAATATTCAATGTCTTAATTATTGAAACTGACCTACTAATCGGTTTTGAAACTGTCTCACTGCTATTTGTTTCTCAATAAAATTATTAAAAATAAACAAATAAAGTCAGAATACTATCACGATACCTATATACCTAAGCCTATTGTAGAACAATTCACAATAGGCATGATATGGAACCAGCCCACATGCTTACCAGTGGGTAAATGGATAAAGGGCTCAGCAGTTGTAGTCCTAGGATGACTTGACTCTAATAATACCAGTATCAATTTGTAGTGAAAGTTGCTTCCTTTAGAGTGATAGATCTTCCCATGATTAACAGATCATGCCCACCTGCACAGTCAGCTTGCCATGTCCTAGACTGCCTCAGTAGCAGTTCTCATCCAGGGAAGGGGTGGTTTTCTTTTTCTTTTAAAATTTTATTTTATTAGTAAATGTTTTCAATATGTTCATTTTATAAGCCACTTGGAGAGTTGGTATACATACATGATATAGCTTGTTTCTTCTTCTTAAACTTCTATGTTCACCTTTCCTCCCTTCTTCCTCTACTTCTTGCTTTCTTCTTTTGATTCTTCTTAAAGAATATAATGCCCACATTCATTGAAGTTATTAAGACCTTGGACCCAGCATGTCTTTATTTCCCCACCCCTTCCCTATCACCCCTTGGCCCAGGTCCCCTGAATTCCTCCCCATCTGCAAGAGATCCGTGCCCTTGCCTGAATCCATTCTTCCTTAATTTTTCTTTTAGTCTGTATTTGCTTTATTTAGATGAATAATATCATATGTATTTAAACTTATGTATCAGATTTATTTCACTCCACAATATATATTCTTGGTACATCTGTTTTCTTCTAAATATCTCAAATTTGTCCTCTTTGTAGCTGGGTAGCATTCCATTATATATATATATTGTGTGTGTGTGTGTGTGTGTGTGTGTGTGCAGCTCAGCACAACCTGGGAGCAGGACTGTTTGACATATGGTGCCAGGGATCAAACTGTAGTTCCTGCGCTGTCTAAACTTGCCTAAGCAAGTGTTTCAGATCACTGAGCTGTCTCACCAGCCTCAAATTGTGTGTGTGTGTTTTGTCTTGTTTTTTGTTTTTTGTGGTACCAGGTATTAAACTCAGGACCTTACACTTGCCAGGCAGGCACTTATGCAGCTAAGCTATTTTCCCAGCCCTTTTTTAGACTTTTTTTTTTTTTTTTTTTTTTTTTTTTTTTTTTTTTTTTTTTTTTTTTTGGTGGTACTAGGGATCAAACTCAGGACCTTGCACTTACCAGGCAATCACTTATTCCACTGAGCTATCTCCCCAGACCCCCAGTATATATAGATGCCAGAATTTCTTTATTCAACAATTTGTTGAAAGGAATGCAGGTTATTTCCAGGATTGAGCTATTATGAATTGTGCTGCTATAAACATTGGTGTGCATGTATTGCTATACTGTGATAACTTAAGCTCTTTTGGGAAGATATCGAGAAGGGAAATACCCAGATCATATGGAGTTTCTAATTTTAGTTCTCTGAGAAATCTCATACTTATTTCCATCATGACTGTACTAGTTGACATTGCCACCAACAGTGCGTAAGAGTGACAATAGACCTGAGCATGGGCCCCCTTTTTTTCTCTAGAAGTGGCCAAGTTAATAACAGAATTCAGAGTTTTTCTTATCCTCCTGCACTAGCACCTCAAGGAGAACTATAGAAGTACCACAGATGAGGTGAGCCATTAGGGTGACCTGGTTCATGACAGTGCAGATAAATTTGGAACTTAAAATATACATGAAGTCATGAGAATGGCATGTAGACTCATAAGCCACCCCCGGTGGCTTCAGATATGATTGCTCCTATGCAGGAGTCCCTGGCTCAAATAATGATCTCAGGGCTGGGGAGATAGCTCAGCAGCATAAGTGCCTGCTGGGCGAACACAAGGCCCCAAGTTCTACCTCCAGTGCCACATGTTGTGCCAGCCCTGCAATTGGGCGTGGTGGCACATGCCTGTAACCCAACACTGTGAAGGCTGAGACAGGAGGATCACTATGAGTCTGAAATGTGTAGTGAGACCCTGTATCAAAAATAATTTTAAAGGGCCAGACAAATCGCTCGATGGATTAAAGCACCTGTAAGAAGATGCAGGGGCTAGGGTTCAGTCCCTGTGCCTGCCATGCCAGCACTACCCCTGCAACACACTGAGATGGCAATTGAGACTGGGCATGGTGGCATGCGCCTATAATCCCAGCTCTTGAGAGGCTGTAAACAGGCGGATCACTGAGTCTGATCTAGTAGTG
Organism: Ctenomys sociabilis; assembly: GCA_004027165.1. Taxonomy (NCBI): domain Eukaryota; kingdom Metazoa; phylum Chordata; class Mammalia; order Rodentia; family Ctenomyidae; genus Ctenomys; species Ctenomys sociabilis. The sequence goes on along the minus strand of PVKA01002982.1, from coordinate 34,193 downwards.
AGACCCTGAACACCCTGCAAACCCTTTCCTAAAATACAAAAATAAATAAATAAATTTTAAAAGTGATCTCAATAGACCTATTATTACTCAATAACTATTCTGAAGATCTCGCCAGATCTCTTATTGCTGAAGGTTTGTAACACATGGTACAAATCTGCCATGCTTTCATCAAAACTGATGAGCCTTTCAGAAGACCCTAAGGTCAGATGGTCACAATTATGAAATATAGCACCAGATACAGAATGTCTAGTATTTGCCACAGAACAATGTAAAGTAATACTATGAGAATTGTTTTCAAAGACTGACAGAGAAATGAGGGAGTCCTGCATGTTTTTCTTCAATTTTTAAAATACATTTCTGTTTAAAAACTCAGTAATCCTTTGCTTCCTAAGTTTTATGCCTTTGAGGTATAGTGAAGTCTTAGCTGTTCACCAGATACCACTCCTTACTGAACAGAGAGGAGGGGAAGGATGTGCAAAAAAATTAACAAGGAAATTTTGAAATAATAGCAGAATGAATTCCATTTTTTATTTATTGTTGGTAACTGAAGAAAAAAAACCTTTCTCTTCATGTAACTATTGTGAGCAAGGTTTTGCTTGTTTTTGGGTTCCCTGTAAATCTGAAATACTACCCACACCTTTAAAATTTTTTTAGCAGAGTTACTTCTCCTCCCTTTGTTTGGTATTCTAATTTAAAGAATAGCTGCACCTAAGTTATTAAAACATGCACTGGTAATACTTTTTAATGTTTTTCTTTAGATTTTTAGAACCTAGAATATTCCTTATTCTTTATTCTACCTTATCAACTAATACAAAGAATGTATATAGCTATGGTGTTCAAATTTGCAAAAAAGGAATACTTCTGTTTTTGTAAAGAATTATATGAATTAATTCCAGAAGATTAAGTTCTGTGGGGTGGAAGGGATGGGAAGGAAGGGGAGGAAGAAGAGGGCAAAGAAGAGAGAAAGAGGGAAGGCAAAAGAGAAAGGGGAAAAGAGACACACCCTAAATAACGAGGCCATGGCATTCCTGCACAATGCTCTCTGTACCTCTTCCTCTTCTCAATATAAATCTGAGGTGTAGGAGATAATCTTTTCTGGGGTGGGGCAGATAATATCCCCTCCTGTCCTCTTAGGGTGCTGGTTACTGGTCCTCACTAAACCTAGTTTCCTTCTCTTCAGTGCTTGCTTCCAATTTTTGGCCTTTGGGTAATAAGTAGCCAGATTGATCCAATAACAAAAAAAGATAGTGGAGTGGGGACAGGGGAAAAAGGAATAGTAGTCCACATATCCCAGGCATCTGCTCAGAGCAGTGTGTGTAATAAAGTCTTTGGTTAAGATTTTTTTTAATTTTTAAACATATAATGTTTCATAAATGAACCTTTCTTTAAAAAGTAAAAATAAAAAGCATTCCCTGTATTGTGTTTGTAGCCATATTTTAAAGCAATGCCATAGAAGCTTCACTTTTCTTTTTGTTTTTAGATTAAACATTACTAATAGGAAGATCTTATTCTGGATTAAACCTCAAAAAGTAAAACCTGCCAACATTATTAGATTATTGTGATTTTTTTAAGGTGGCATTTCCACATATCAAATCTGACAAGATCTTAGGCAAATAGATGATAGCAATGCCTTCATTCAGTAGACATATGATAGCATGAAGAAAGTAGAAAGTGGAAGTTAGAATCGAAATTATTTTGACTTATTTGATCAGAGGATATTTTTATTTTTAAGGACATGAAATAAAGCGAAAGGTAGAAATACTTTTGAAACCACAACGTCATATAAATGGGGGGACAAAGGTAGAATGGCCATCCTTTAAAGTGCTTGGAACTGTAACGATTATTCAAGTCTGATTTTTGGAACTAGGAAGACTGCACACATTCGTGGACTGATAGAAACATGCTGAAATGGATGTACTGAAGTCATTTTTATAGTGAACATTTTGGGGAAAAGCAAGCCTCTGAGAAAATGAAGTAAAAACATACTGGAGAAAAGATGGCAAAACAGATAGATTCTGCACGTGCTCCAGCCAATGAATCCAAGCAGATCGATAGGCTTCTTGGGAATCTGTTAAGCCGATTCCATGAATTTGCCAACAGGAGCAAGATGACAACCCACTGACAAAAATTGTTTGGGTTAGGCTGCTGATTTGGCAGAAGCAATAAAGGAGAATATATACATGACAAGGTCGAACTGTGCTAGTTAGCTGCCCAGTTAATTATATTGCATATGATTTGAAACATTCCTGTTGTGAAGTAGAAAAGCTCACAGGACAGTGATTTTAATTCAAAGGCATTTTAAATGAAAACAGTGAGTATGTAACTCTTTATAATTACCACACACACACACACACATGAAGATCTGAAAAGACTTACTGGGTAATTTTTGATTGCATGACCCCTAAAGTGCTTAGTGGACAAAAACATAAGTGGTTACTTCCTGACTGTATTCATATTTTAATACACAATATGATTTTTCTAATTTTACTTTTTGTTTTTTATTTTATTTATTTATATTAATTAATATGGGGTCTTACTACACAGATGGGACTCAATGATCCTCCTGTTTTCAGCCTCTGAAATGCTAGGGTTACAGGCACGCCCTCCCATGCCCAGTCTCAGTTGCTATCTCAGCACGCCGGGGGACAGGACTGGCATGGCAGGCCAAGGATCAAACCCTGGTCCCTGAGTCTGCGGTAAGCAGGCGCTTTAATCTGCTGAGCTGTCTGGCCAGTCCCATATACAGTATGATTGTCCTTCATGTTCATTCTATATTTAGAAAAGTAACATTCTTCTATAGTAGTAGAAAAGCTTTGGAGTTCATTGTTTTAATTACTTCAAATAATCTGAATCTCATCAGATTCTTTGTTGGAATTGGCAGCATCTGACCAGCTTGATGCCTTTGGACAATGCCCCTTGAATCTAATGGGAAAAGCAGCTGTGGAGTCTGATGAGATGCTTACAGAATTTAATCTAAATTTCAATGCATAAAGATCAATTCTGGGATAAGGAGATAGATCAGCAATCTAAGCACCCTCCTGGCAAGCACAAGGAACCAGGTTCAATTCCCAGCACCACATGCCCACCGTCCTGGGTGTGCTGAGACCCCTGAGAGCCGGTGTGGCGGTGCACGCCAGGATCCTACTGCTGGAGACACTGGAGACAGGACCACTACGAGTCCGAGCTGCGTAGTGAGACCCTGTACCAAATGTATAAATAAAGATTTAAAAAGGAAAAGAAAAGATGAGTTCTATTTCTGCCAAAATAAGTACACTACTAGAATTTGGGGCAAAACTGATCTTTTTCTCATTATTTTTATTTACTTATTTCTCTAGAATTGCATTTAATTTTAATTTTGTCGGTTTTCATCCTTTATCCTAAGTAGGATAATATTACCTGAATTTAAATAAACAAAATGACCTAAGGAAATCATTATTTTTTAAAACCAAATACCAGAGCAACATGACCTCATAAACATGATACAAAATTTATTAGTCAATACAACTTTATTAAAATCATATCCCTTCTAGGGACTGCCTGCAAACAAAGAGTCAACAGGCTCTTCATAGAATGTAGATAATCGGCCGGGCATGGTGGCACATGCCTGTAATCCCAGCACTCGGGAGGCTGAGGTAGGAGGATTGTTGTGAGTTCGAGACCAGCCTGAGCTACAAAGTGAGCTTAAGGCCAGCCTGAACTGCATAGTGAGACCCTGCCTCAAAAAGACAAAAAAAAAAAAAAAAAAAAAAGAATGTAGATAATCATTCCTTACTCAGGAAAAGGAGCAGTCTCTTCTAAGCTTGGAACTGGAGTTTCCAGCATTTGCATGTGAAGCTTTGGACACATGTACTGTTGTCCTTAGAGAATTGCACGGTTCTATAAAATGTATGCACAACCCTGACCTCAGATGAAAATGCCTACAATAATTGCCTTTCTCAATGCTTTCATTTTGTTAAGAACAAGAACTTTGCCATAGTCTGGTATTCAAGGTCTTCACAAGCTAGGTAGCTTTTATTTTGTTTTTTTCACAGTAAAAAGCAAAACAACAAAAGAGCATAAATGATTTGTGCATGCTGTTAGTCTTAAAGACAATAAGGAAAAGGAATGTGTATAGATCAGTGCAAATATTTCACCAATCTCTGACAATCAACCTAGAAGATACATTACCAGGCAGAGTCCGATCATATTTCTGAAGCCAAAAATAAGCAATCTAACCCTATCCTTACAGTAGGCTCAAAGGTTTGCTAACTACTATCTCAGAAAGTTTTTAGGACATATTACAGATAGCTAAGTTAGTGAGAAGTATTACAGGCAGTCAGTCAGGGCTAGGCCTTCAAAGGAGTCAGTACAGAAGGTAATGCCTCGTAACTGTAACTGGAGGTACATTCACTGAAGACCAGATAAAGATGGAATGACTACACCTATACACCTTCCCAAGGGATAAACAATAATGACCATATTCTAAATAGGCTTCAGTCACCTGGGTGGGTGTCTGGGACCTATTGAGCTACTTCTTCCCAAAAAGCTTTTTCCATGTATACTTGCTATGTGACTTGCATCCCCATTGGATCAATATTGCCTAAGCAATTATATTTATAATCTTATTGGTTGATCATAGTGTCCCACATTGTACCCAGCTTGCAACTTTGTACCCACCGCATGATTTTACTCTATAAAACTTCCCCTGAGAACTTGGGAATTGCAGCATTTTCCTATATCATTTGGAGGCCCTATGTCAATACCACTGAGGCAGCAAAAGAATTTATTAGGCAGAAATTTAAGGAATACATTCAAAGAAATGGAATGTTTCTCAAGAGAAGCATGCTATAGTTTAAGCTGAAAATATTTATATTTTTGACTAAAAATCTCTGGAATTTATCAATATATTATTATATTATCTTGGTCTGTTGTCCTACAGAAAGATTTTAACTTGTAATTAGAGGAAAAGCCTACTTCTCAGATGAAAAAGTGGTCTATTTGCAGGTGGGAAAGGATTATTTTCAAATACAATGGGAATGACCAAATCTACTGGCAGGTAAAAAGGAATTGCTTACATTGTGTGATTTAGGAGAAGAGAAAGATAAAACTGAGCATATGTCCTGAAGCCCTAGCTTTCACTTCTAAAATTATAATATTCCTTGTCTCCTTTTACTTACCTTAATTTTTCTACCCTATCTGATCTCCCACCCCTGGGGTATGGCATGTACAACCACTTCAGAATGAAGAGAGGTACTGATCCTGCCTAGACAGGGATCAAAACTCTGATGGAATTAATAGAGACAGTGGTGGGGTTTGTTTGGTGCACAGTGGTCCTTTGATAGTCTAGGAGAACATTAGCAAGTCATTGATGTTTAAGCCTCATTTTATAACTATGTTAAACAAGCAGGAGCCAGATATTAATATTCATCATGGTAGAAGCCAATAGCATTCGGCATAAGCCTTTTCTCTATAACATTAACCTCTATTTTGAGGTATTTACCCAAATATACCTGATGGAATTTAAGAACATTTAGACTTCCTCTCTTGTATTAATAAAAAATTTAATGTCCTATTTTAATTACAGCAATGACAAATGAAAACCTGAAATAAAGATACCTGTGTTTTATGACTATTGGACCATTAAAAAATTTTTATTATAGGGCTTAGAACTGATATCTTGCCTCTATTTTACAGACATGAACATGTTTTATACTGACTGGCTCAACATAATGTAAATATATAAAATTAGTTTACGGCACAGAGTTAACAAAGCTTAATAGTTAGGATATGTATATTGTCATTATTTGTAAGAAGATAAATCTCCACCAGAGAGGTACTAGAAGGTAAATAGAGATGCTAAAGGACACATTTCTGGAATAATGTAATGAGACAGAGAATCAAACTTTATATGACTATAAATTACAAGTACAGCTGGAGACTGCCAGCAGGGTGGTATGGTGTTTGGATCCCCTTTGCATACCTACTTTCAATTAATGTCATTCTTTCTCTCTCTCCCTCTCTCTCTCTCTCTCTCTCTCTCTCCTCTCCTCTCCCCTCCATCCCTCCCTCCCTCCCTCCATTCCTCCCTCCTTTTTACCTTCTCTCTCTCACACACACATTTTTCAGTTATATATTTAAGACCAAGTTAAAGTAAGGCCTTTTGCACTGTTATTGGATTTTAGGGTGGAAAATCATTTTGGAGGTGTTTTTAGCTTCTTTCTATCCAGAGCAAAGAATTGGTCACAATACAAAAGATAGCAAAGTTTCACATTTACTAAAAGTAGGAAAAGAAACATGCTCCACAGTGTGAATTTGGGCCAATTAGAAGCAAGAAGGAAGTACAGTCTGCAGGAAGAGAGCAGGCCACTACAAAAAGAGAACACAGCAGCGCAGATCTCGGTGGTGAGCGCCTCTTGCATCTCCCACTCCTCAGTCTGAAGTCAGGTAGGCTGCCTACTGCAAACCTGCTCTAGTTCTCCTGAGAACTGAGGGCAGCACTCTCTGATTTGTTCCACACGGAGGGCTTTGGGCAATGTTCTGCATGTTTGTCCAGGGACTTTGCAACTATCAGTTCATGCATATTTCCCCAGCCAGGCTCCCAGCCTCCAATCTCCTGCCTCACTGTCTTAACTAAAATTAATCTATTTTTCTATACCTCTAGGTCAAGGTCAATTAAAGTTACTTGAAATCCATGTAAGGAGTCTCTTAACTCCTCTAGTCTTTCCTACTACCTTTTGCCAAATAGCTCATGATCTTGTTTGACCACATGGCTTCTCTTGGAAGCATGGGGGACATTCTTGTCTTTAGTGACCCTAGTTTTAGCACAGTGGACCCTGGTTGACTTGTCCTCTGGCATCATGCTTGAGAAGATGGGTTACTCAACAGTGTTATAAAATCTTTCAGGGGCCAGGGAGATAGCTCAGCAGCATAAGCACCTGCCTGGCAAGTGTAAGGTCCTGAGTTTGATCCTCTGTCCAAAAAAATAAACAAATAAAAATAAAAATAAAATCTTTTAGAGGTATCCTATCATGTTCTGGGACCTGGCTGACCTTGGAAGGTAAAATCCAAAGTAATGGTTGTCCTTTAGTCCAAGTTGCCTATTTTAATTTTGGTCTCCAAGCTTTAGTGGTTGAATATCCTGAAGGTCAGTTGCACCAGTACTAAAGTATAAACAAAAGGCTTTCACTAGTATAACCTTATTTTGATACTGAAAACTTTGAAATGCAAAGTGTGACTAGAAAACAGCTACATTTTATTGATCAACTCTGCATCAGTATTAACAATCAGTGTCCTAGTTTATATACATTGTAGACTGATGATGGTCAATCATTTAGCTACTTTAGCTTGCTTTCTAGAAGTCCCATTTCTGTAGAACATTATCAGATCACAGTGACAAGGTTTTACAAAGAAAAGTTAAAATTCAGCAAGCAAGGCGTTTCAGTCTAACAAATATGGTAACATTATACTAAAACCATTAGCTGTTGAAACATCATTTATCCAACTACAAGATATTGAGTGATATAAACTCATCTAAATTTGATATTATTAATAAAAAGTGCATTTTAAAAAGACTGTGCTTATTTACAGATGTATCTTATAAGTTTCCAATACCTAACTATTAAACTCCCTGGATTTAATCATCTGTAGGCATATCTACCTAGCATAATATATTCACACTGAAAAAAATATATATATACATATATATTCTGAAAAAGTTTATGATACAAATAATTTCGTTTCAGGACATTAGTGTGATAAGGTGTCCTAAGTTTTATACTTCAGAAGACATAACACAAGCTGGCCCCACCCTCAGAGCATGCTGAGACAGCAAATGGGACTGGGTGTGGTGGCACATGTCTGTAATCCCAGCGCTTGGGAGGCTGTAAAACAAGAGAATCACTGAGTCTGATCTACAGAGTGAGACCCTGTAGACCCTGTACTAAATATATAAAAAATAAAAGACCTGACAACTTAGAGATCATAAATGTATTTACTATATGAAAATGTTAGCAATAACTAGCATCATAGTTGTGCAGAAATCTTTTGTGCATATTAACCTGGTTTTCAGTCTTAAGTAAAATTTAAGTTCTTTTAACAGATTTATACTGCGTAACTGCACAGTAGAAATTTTAAAATATTTTACATCTCTTATAAGTTTAGTAAATAGTGTCAATAACCACAAATAAGGGTCGGCCAAATAGCTCAGTGAACTAAAGTACCTGCTTAGGCAGAGGGCAGCTGCCAGGGTTTGATTCCTGGCGTGCTGAGACGCAATTGAGACTGGGTGGGGTGGCACACACCTGTAATCCCGACCCTTGGGAAGCTAAACACAGGAGAATCACTATGAGCTCAATATATAGAGAGAAACCCTGTAGATCCTGCACCCAGTAGACCCTGTACAAAAACGAAACAAAACAAAACAAAACAAAAAAACCCACAAATACACTTATTACCCAATGTATAAGTGTATCCCATTTATAAGAGCATGCTTTAGTCAAAGCCACTGAATATAGGCAGGTCCAGATTTAAAGGAGATGACAAAATATTTTGATTATTTCATGTCAAAGTCCAGATCTGATGTACTTTGCATAAGAGAGCAGTCATTAAACACTTTGCATACATCGACCTTATGTAGTCTTTATTTTTTTTTAATCTTTTATTTATTTATTTGGTACAAGGTCTTGCTACACAGCTCGGACTTGTAGTAAACCTATTTCTCAGCCTCCTCAGCACTGGAATTACAGGCATGTGCCACAACGCCCACTGTCAGTGGCTTGTACAGCAGTATGCAGATTCCAAGGCCAGCACAGCACATGGTACCGGGAATCAGAGCCCAGGCTGCTGAGCTTTCTTCCCAGTATACTTATTTAGTCTTAATTCATAAAAATCAATGTAGACCTAAAAGTCACAATTTATATCATCCTTAGATGTGTATGCATCTCTAGTCTTAGATATGTAAGGTGTGCTATAAACTAAAATAGTAGTTTTCCATTTAACAATTATTGCAAATATTTTAGAAGTCAACATTTATATAATTCTTAGCTCTTAAAACTCAGTTTTTTAAGTAATCAAAAGACTTACAATGGAAAATACAGTTTACTTTAGGAAAAATAGAAAGACAGTTTTCTTAAATCTAGGTTTTGTTAAGTTTAAAGAACAGTTTAATATGCTAAGAAAACTTTTTTGTTTCAGACATTGAAAAACTTTATCTTTTATTTATATCCTTAATTGTATATATTGTGTATGATATATAGTTATATGTATAATTTCCTTATATATAAAAATAATTCTTTTTGCAGAACCAGGGATTGAACTCAGGCCCTTGTGCTTGCCAGGGAAGCACTTATTCAACTGAGGCCTCTCCCCAGCCCCAAAATAATTTCTTTAATAACATTTATTGACTTTACCACAATACAAATCTATAAGAAAAAGAGAAGCCTATAAGTGGAGAAAACTGAAGCTAAATGTCTCAGGTAAGTGCTTTTGTAGTCACAAAAGGGGGATTTTTTTTTTCAGGCCTAAGGCCCCTCATCTAAAAGTGTCTTTTCACAAATATTGCTTTTTTCTTTTTTTTTTTGGTGGAACCAGGAATTGAACTCACACCCTTGAGCTTGCGGAAGCACTTATTCCACTGAGCCATCTCCCTGACCCCAATACTGCTTTATTTTTTTTCAAGTATTTCAATATAAAATTCTGACAGCGGTCAATTATTTATTTTTAAAGAGAATACAAAATAATAAAAAATTAGAAATAATACAGAATTTGAATAACCAAATTATAGGAATTCCACAGTGCTTATTGTACTGCATAATGTGTCTTCACATTAGTTGTTTAGATTACCAGGTATTAAGCATGAAAAATTGCTAAATAAATAAATAAAATAAAAAAGAGAAGGAAAGCAACCTCAGTACTAAGTGCTCCTCTCAGTAGACCAGCAGAAATCAGCAAGTCAGGTACCTAAGCCATCCTGTGTACATACATAAATATGCCTTATCCCTTCCTCCCTTGTTTCCTTCCTTCTTTCTGTCATCCTTTGCCTCAACACAGTTGTTCCTTCCTTTTGAACAGATTCTTTCCCTTTCCCAGTATCTATTGTACCTGCCAGGTTTTATTTACTCTTTGAGATTCTTACACTAATGAGACAAAATAATACAGGTCTGATTTATTTCACTAAGGAACATGATCTCTAGTTGCATTCATTCAGCCATAATTGCCTCCAATTTATCTTTGTTATAGCTGAGTAATACTCCACTGTACAGAAATGCCATGTCTTTTTCATCCCTTTCTCAGTTGATCGGCATTTAGATTGTTTCCAAGATTTAGCTATGACAAAGTGCACTGCTATGTGGGTACACATATATCACTTTGTATGATGTATTCAGTTCTTCTGGAAAAATACCCAGGAGAATAGCTGCACTGAATGGGACTTCTAATCCTACTTTTTAGAGGAATCTCCACACTGATTTTCATAGTGGTTGTATCAGTCTACACTCCCACTAACAGTGCACAAGGATTCCTATTTCCCCACAGCTTCTCTAGCATTTGTTATTGGCTGACTTCTTTTTTTCTCTCTTTTTATAATTTTATTGAGAAATAAATAGTAATGAGACAGTTTCAAAACTGATTAGTAGGACAGTTTCAACAATTAATGCATTGCATATTGTTGTCTTTTTTTGTTGTTTTTAATTTTTGAAAATTTTTATTCTTTTTTTTGTTTTGTTTTATTGAAGTACAAATATCAATGAGACAGTTTTAAGATACCTTGACAAGATGGATTTTATAAATTAATGCATTGCAAACTGTTTTCATAATGTTTTGGTATCATAGAAGGTGCATACATGATATTATACTTATAGACATTATTATACCGTATGTCTCTTATCAATAAATTAAGAAAGTGTAGCTGTTTGCATATCTTATTTTTTATACCTGAATTACATCAAAGATTCAATAATTAATACTTTCTACCTTGTTATTTTCCTAGTGGATGTCCATAGTACTAGAAGCCGACATAATATCCTGTCCAACCACCATTAGTGCAAATCTTGCCTCTCATAGAATTACTGACTTCTTGATGATAGCCTTTCTTTCTAAGGTGACATGAAACCTCAGTGTTGTCTTAATTTGCATTTCTAGAATGACCAGTGATACTGACCACTTTCTCATATATTATTTGCATTTGTATTTCTTCATCTGAGAAATGTGTATTGATTGCAGATGCCCATTTTTGGGTTTGGTCTTTGAATTTTGAGGGCCTGATTTTTAAAACTTCTTTACATCTGCTAGATAGAAGTCCTTTTCTGAAGGAGAGTTGGCTGTAATTTTCTTCTAATTCATTGGTTTTTCTTTTACTCTGTTAGTAATTTCTGTTGACTTGCAGAAACTTTTCAAAAAAATGAGATCCCAGCTGTTGATTCTTTGAAGTATTTCCTATGAAGTTTTTTGTTTGTTTGTTTATGAATTCTTTACTTACACCTATGTCTTTAAGATTTCTACCTAGTTTCTCCTCCAGAAGATTTAGTGTTTCTGTTTTAATACTTAAATTTTTGATCCATTTTGACTGGAGTTTAGTACATGGTGATAAACATGGGTCCAATTTTAGGCATTGGCATATGGAAAGCCAGAATTTCCCAGCATCATTTGTTAAATAGGCTATCTTTCTTCCAGTGAACACATTTAGCCACTTTGTCAGAGGTAAGGTGGCTGAGTGTGTTTGTAGTGTGTTTGTAGATTGCATTTTCCAATGTGTTTCATTGATCCTCAGGTCTGCGTTTTTGTAAGTATGATGCTTAGGAAGGATGGCCCACTCACAAAAAGATAATGTTCTATTCAAGCATTCTTGTGCACAAATAACAAACACACTGAGAGAGAAATTATGGAAAACACCTTTCACAATAGCATCCAAAACAAAAAAATACTTAGAAATCAATAAATCTCATAAAGGAAGTAAGACTTACACAGTGAAAATTACAGTACTCTGAAAAAAAGGCATGGAAAAGAATTTCAGAAAATGGAAAGATAGTATTTGCTTGGTTGTAGGAATAACCAACATTGTAAAAATGGCCATACTCCCAAAATTGTTACATAGATTCAATTCTGATGAAAAATACTACTAATGTATCTCACAGATCAAGAGAAAACATTTCTAAAATTCATCTCAAACAAGGCCGGCCAAATAGCTCTGTGAACTGAAGTGCTTGCAAGCAGGCACAAGTGCTGGGATTTGGATCTCAGAGCCTGTCATGCCAGCCCTACCCCCAGGGCATGCTGAGATGGCAACTGAGACTGGGAGCGGTGTCGGTGTGCCTGTAATCCCAGCTCTTGGGAGGCTGTAAACAGGCAGATCACTAGAAGTCCAATCTAGTGGTGAGACCCTGAACACCCTTTAGACCCTGCCCTAAAATATACAAAAAAAAAAAAAAAAAAAAAAAAAAAAAAAAAAAAAAAAAAAAAAAAATCAACTCTAACCAGAAGAGACATAGAATAGCAAAAGCAATTGTTATGGTTTGTGTCTAGTTGTCCCTCCAAAGCCTCTTGTAAGCCATAGGGAGGCTTTTGGAATTTCTGACTGATTATTGTAGGTGTGGGTGTTGCTCCTGCCTTGGGGCAAGTACTTTGCCTTATAGTATAAGGAGGGAGAGAGGCTGGCTGCTGCCTGAGCTTCTGCCCCTCCCTTTGCCACCACCATGACCAGCTTCCATATGCCAAGCGCCACTCTGCCTTGGAGTATGGACTAAAACCTCCACTAACTGTGAGCTAAATAAACCTTTTTTTCTTTAATTTTAGGTGTTGGGTATTTTGTCCCAGCAACAAGAGAAGAGTAACTGAGACAGTATTCCTGGGAAACAAAAGGAAGGCAGGACTTGACTTGAAATTACACTAGAAAGCTACTGTGATAAAATCATCATAATACTGGCATAAAAACAGACCATATTATAAGTAAAATAAATCAGACCCACATGTGTAATTATTACATTGTTTCCCTAGGCAGGCAGATGACGGGAGAAACCTGATGCATGAAACCAAGGTCCTCTCTAGCTTCCATAAAGCACAAAAGAAACAAAAAAGGGGAAGATCTACTAACTAACTTAAAGGAAGACTATATAAAACATATATTCACACCTGTACACTTCTACATATAATTGTATTCCTGCTCTAGGTCCATGCTGTTGCTATACTAGATGCACACACACACACACACACACACACACACACACACACACCCCTACTTAATCACTACCTCCAAACAACCTTGTCTGTAAGGCTCCTTCTAATCAACCTATAAATCCAGAGATAAACCTCTGCTAAGGACAAACAGTTGGGGAAAACTATCAAACAAAGCACATCTAGGTATGTGCACATGGCCAACAGCATCTGGGTTTAGGATCTTGGCCTAGAACTCATTGAAAGACAGGCCAGAAAGGCAATCAGTTTGTGACAAGTTCCAGAAAATGACCTGGGAAAAAGGGTCTATATCACCTAATAAAAGGAAACTGCCCTCATATCATATAGGCCAGTTTTCTGTCTTCTTTTTATTTTCCTCTTACAAATAAAGTGTCTTTCCTTTTGAACTTAGTTCCTTTACTTCACTACTTGTGCTGAGTTCATGACTCTGTTAGTCACTCATCTTGCTGGAGCAGGGGTGTGCCCACCCCCACCAACCCACCAGGACACCACATGGCTGGAGCTTATTTCACACTGAGTACACACAGCTGATGGGGCTGACAGAATCTACTCCGATTATTGTCATTAGTTCAGACTGGGGAAGTTCACTTAAGATTCAGGCAGCTGGAGGAATACAAGTTTCATAGCGATGGACTGCATTAAACGTCTTTTATTTTGCTACATTTCATCTGTCCAGCTTGTAGACTCAGCCCCCCGGCTGGCAGCAGTCCTGGCCCACTCGTTCCCCTCAAGCCTGGTCTCTCATAGCCCAGTGGCCATCTATGCTTATAACAAAATACATACAAGTGTCCATGTGCTAGCAATGACCTTGCTCGTACAAATTATTTATACCTGGTGTCCTCAATGCAGCTTTATATATCTACTATCATCAGCTAAATGCATTATCCTTGCTTTTCTTTATCCTTGTTTTCCAATCCTTTTTCCTAATTAAAATTGACTAATCCTGAGCCTTGTTCTTTAAATTACTATTGAAGCCAAATGTCTCTTTATAAGTGTGCCTAGAATATATTTGTACATATAAGACCACAAGTTGTCTATTAACATAGGCACTTTAGAATGTGGCAAGCTGTGAGGTCAGCTGTTTAAAGGAAGCTCGTCTTTTCACTCCATCAAAGAAAACTACACCTGAAAGAGTTAAACAGGCCGAGAAAATTTTTTAAAGGATATTTATTGTAATAGAGGAAAAAATGAAAGTCTGCCATTGGGCATCTGCTACCAATTAGCAAGGGGAGGGAGTTTCAGATAGAATCACTAAGAGGAACATGAACAAAGAATGGTATAAGAAGAATTTCATTCCATATTAGATATGGGAGGATTCTAGATGAATTGTCTTAGCAGGGCTCTTCCTAAAACTGGGCTCAGCATGCCAAGGTCAGAGCCTAGACAAGAGGAAGGTTCAAATAACCTGACTGAAATTTGATCAAAGGGAAAGTCCTTGTCAGTTCCAAAGATTTTGGTTGCTCTCATAAAATTCTGAGCATATATCTTCTTAGACAAAGAGTTTACTATGCCATTTTTTGATTTAGGAAAATTTTAGTTAAAAGTCACATTTTTCAAATAGGAATTATATTTAAATTTTAGTTTCCATGTTCCATTTTCTTTCACTTTCTTGGCAGAAGTTGAAATTTAACCCTGGACCTGCATATTGAGCCACACTTCAGCCTTTTAAAATTTTTCATTCTGAGGTAAGTAAGGTGTGCGAATTACAATACTCCTGCTCCAGCCCCCTAAAGTGCTGTGAATTTAGATCCATCTGCCACACCCAGCCAGTTTCTGTGTTCTTAAGGGTTGCATTCTCTTTGAAGTAGGAGAATCTGATAATTCTCTCCCAGTGATGTCATCTAAATGAGTAGCGCAGTTGTTCTTGTTGCAAAGATTCTTCCTTCACCCAACCTTCACCAGGCTCTTCACATACTCTTCTCAATTAGGTCTCAGCTTTCGGGCTTCCAAGTTTATATCACTCATGTTTCTTTTATTTTTGTTTTATTGAAGTACAAATATCAATGAGACAGTTTTAAGATACCTTGACAAGATGATTTCATAAATTAATACATTGCAAACTGTTTTCATAATGTTTTGGTATCATAGAAGGTGCATACATGATATTATACTTACAGACATTATTATACCGTGTGTCTCTTATCAGTAAATTAAGAGTGTAGCTGTTTGCATATCTTATTTTTTATACCTGAATTACATCAAAGATTCAATAATTAATACTTTCTACCTTGTTATTTTCCTAGTGGTTGTCCATAGTACTAGAAGCTGACATAATATCCTGTCCAACCACCATTAGTGTAAATCTTGCCTCTCATAGGATTATGTAGAAGCACAGCGTTATCGATCCCAACTGTACTGTATATACACACACATCATTATTCTTCCTTTCTATACCCCTTCCTTTGACTACACCTGTCAGAGATGGGCACTCCATTATCATTCAACTAACTTAGGTGCTTGAACTCGACACCACAATCCAACACAGTGCAGCATTCCACAACAATAGTGAGTTATCCAAAGAAGTTGTCGACCATAGCCATTTACAGCTCAGCTTAATATTATGCCCCCACGATGTATACTCCATTTTTATACTTTTCTGCTGGATGTTAAGACCTAGATAGAGCAAGACTTATATACCAACACATGTACTTTATGTTTCTTATGAGGTCAGTTAAGTCCCCTCAGGGTTTATCTTGTAGTCCTGTGCCTTATTCTGTAGATCCTTTGTCTGTGTCATCCATGTTTAGCAGGAATAAATCTTGCTAAATCTGTTCCTCAGTAATCCCCCACCCTCAGAAGCTCACCATTCTCAATACCGGGCAAAATTCCTCACCCTTTTCCACCCTCAAGTGCTAACTCATTAGCAGGTCTTTCTTTGACAAGCATCTTGTTAGACCAGTTTAACAAGAATTACCTGAGCTCCCCTAATTTTTCATCTACCAATCCCACTCCACTACCACATTGTTTTTTGGTTACAAATCCTTTTCTTTGCCACTAGAGATTCACTTCTATTGGGACTTTTCTATAATCTTTTTTCCTATACAATTTTTTATTTTTTTTAATTTTAAATTAAAATAGTAAAAAATAAATTTAGAAAGAATACAGAATTTCACTAAACAAAATGATAAAAATTCAACAACTGTTACTATAGTGCATGTTGCTGTCTCCATATTAATTGTTCAGATTTCCAGATGTAAGCATGCAAAATTGGTCAAAAAATTTAAAAGAAGAAAAAATAATTTAAGCATTTGCTATTCCTTTCAATAGACCAGTAGAGATCAGCAGGACAATTATCCAAGTTTTCTTATATATATATTTCCCCTTCCTTCCTTCCTTCTTTCTTCCTCCTTTCTTTCTTTTCTCCTTTCCCTCATCCCAGGCACTCCTTCCCTTTGAGCAGATTCTTTCCATTTCATAGTATCTATCATACCTTCAGATCTTGTTCACTGTTTCAGGTTTTTACACAAGGGAGACAACACTTTAGTTGCATCCATTTGCCTATAGAGATTTTTCCCTACATGGCCCCAGTACAGAAATTTCCTGGACGGGACATGTCCCAACTTGCAGGTTTTAAAAAGGACATGTCCTAACTTGCTACGGTCTGATCTATGTCCCCATCCTGCGTTTCTGCATACTGCCCCTTAGGTAATCCTGACAAAGAGGTAAAGAAATTTGCGGAATGCACCCTGACCACACATCCGCTGTCCATATTAAAAAACATCCTCACAGCTCAACTTCCTCATAAGTATCCCCACCAATAATTGTAAAAGGAGCCATTTAAATTAACCAATGCCATTCACTTCTGTAACCGCGCTTGCAAAACCCCTCCTCCCTTTGTCTTCGGGCTTAAAACCCAGCCCACGGTCAGCTCGTGGCTCTCAGTCCCTGCGCGTTCCGGGAGCCCCTTGCATACATGGAAAATAAAATCCCCTTGCTTTTACATGAGAGGATGCCTCTTGGAGTCTTTCTTCACGCGGTGGGCTTCTCGGACCTAACACCTATAAAAGTCTCAAGCTTATCTTTTTTTATAGCTAAGTAATACTCCATTTCCTGTTATACTTACAATGTGGCCCATTTCAATATTTAGGTCTTTTATGATTTGTGTCTAGTTGTCCTCCCCAAAGCCTCATACTGGCACAGGAAGGACTTCCAGACTTTGTGATTATCTCATGATGCACTGGGATTATGGATGTGAGTGCTACACCCAGCCTGGGGAGGTTAGCAGTGCTGCTCCCCCATTTTGCTCTTGTACTTTGCCACCACCATGAAAGGTCACCCTCTGCCATGCGCCACTCTGCCTTGGAGCCAGCTGAGTATGGAGTAAAACCTTCACTAACTGTGAGCTAAATAAACCCTTCTTTCATTTTGGGTATTGGGTATTTGTCCCAGCAATGAAAGAACAGTAACTGAGACAAGGTCTCTTCCTCCTATTGCAAACAGTTGCTGAATTTAAACTGTTTTTACTACTTTTCCATTAGGTTCTGGTTCTTCTTTAACATTTGCTCTCCACACTTACTATATGGAAAATGTACAGGGAAGGCAGAGATTTAAAACTGCTACGATTAGAATATAAATTGGCACTGAAATTATCAATAATATTAACTTATATTCTTAGAAATAGAGAGCACTCTATGAAGGAGGCTCCAGTACTTTTGTACTGATGACTGAAAACTATATTGATAAATTAAATTCAAGATAAGGAGAAAGAAGGACAGAAGTATACACCAGGCCTCATTCTAGACGTGCTGTGAGGCATTGAGCTCCTAGCTCAGGTTTGACACACTAAAACAGCAATAACAATTGTACCTTACATTTTTAAATTTCTGCCATTACAGTGAGCATACAGAAACTACTCATTGAGTGACTAATAGTTAGTGCTTTTCAAAGTTCTCAGTATTTCAGAGATTTATCTTAAAATACCTAAGTAGCAATTATTGTACAGTACATAGGCATTAGGAAAAATCTGAAATTCACTACAAATACTTTATATGCTTCAAGGAAAAGTATAACACAGTAATGTAGGACAGCCTAGTAAGATGAAAGAATATTAAAAACTAAGAATGTGTGCTTCTCTGTGATTTGCAGATCAAAATTATGGTGTGAAAGGATGAAAGAATTGAGAAAATTAAGAAACTCTAATGAAGTTAGTTACCAAAACTACTTGCCTTTAAGATAGAATTTATTCTCTTCTGAATATTATCCTACAAGAATAAATATAAATAATAAATCTTAAACCATAAGTTCTTTGAGAACAGAAACAAACTTCATTTCAAATATTTCTTAGCTCAGAAAAGGGACTTGATATACAAGTTGTCAAAGTGCTTCATTTTCCGTGTAAGGTGCTACAACTTGCAATGACATTGTGTCATACTCTATGAAATGAATAGCAACAACATAATATGCTTTCACACAGCAAGTGACATGCATATTTGAAAGAAGAATCATAAAACATGGCTTTTTTGAAATATCAAAGCATGTAAGCCATCAACTCCTGGCTTGGCAGGATGTTGCAAATGCAAAATCCAAAAAGGATACACCAAAGGAATTCCGAAATCTATGAATCCATACATTTAGATTGTATTTTTAAAAACACTATATCACTTTAATATAGTACCATTCATTTATAAGAATGTAATCATTATGTTCTCACTAATAATAATAATAATAAAATAATTTATAGCTGAAAATAATTTTCTGTGCCACTTCATTCCAGTCAGCTGTCAGGAAGAACAAAGCAACTGGTCAGTCATAGCAAAGTAGAACTAAAACACAGTGTTGTCAAGAGACTATATATACAATTTCAGCTATTGGTGAAACTATAGTCAATAGTTATAATTGTAGGTGTAATTTCTCTGAGAAGAATGTAATTATCCAAACTGGATTTTAACCAACACACCTGAGCATTTCAAAAAGATGTATTTTTAATACCATAAATAAATACCTGCTTTGTTCTATATCTCAGCAGAAAGATGCCTGCTCCTGAGGCAGGTTGAATTCCTAGGGTTCTGCTTCAGTTCTTTCTCAGTAGGAAAAGTACCACCTACTGAATTGCCAATCTCTTTCCTGAGGAGATCTGAAAGCAAACAAAGAAAACCATTATTAGGTATTTAATGGTACTTATTAGCATTTGATATCTTAGAATTTTGTTTTCAAGTAGTTTTCATTAGGCAGGCTGAAAGTTTGAAGTTCAGAGGTTCCTTCAGAGTCACCAGTGAACAACATCAATGTCAGGTGGCTGAGGTGGAAGTGGGTCAAAGAGTCTGTCTTCCTCCTGGGCCTTAATCAAGGAGATGGTCCTCAAATGATAGGAACAGGTTTGAACTGCTTTCTTTCCAAAGGCTGGGATGAAGAGTTCAGAGGGAAGAATGAGGAATTCCAAAGACTGAGGGTCATCTATAAAGAAGAAATGCCAGGTTGACATCTCTCTGAAGTAGACAGCAGCATTTGAGAATTTTGGAAGACATAGCACTTCATTTGGAACATAATTGATTTAAAATTAAAACTTCAGATATATTTAACAGGGTCGAATTGAGTAACAATCAATTGACTAATGTGGCAGTCCTGAGAACCAGAAAGATTCAGGGGACTCTGCTTAGAACATGGACTGGCAGGACTGACAAATGGAAAATGATTGTGACACAGAGAAACAGCTCATTGGTTCAGTGCCCCTCTTATGGGGATCTGCTCTGATGTGGCAGCCTGTGATAGGCTGAAGCTCACTACTGTGACTGGCTGAAGCTGCTCGTTAGCCTTTTAGTCTACTGATATAGTAAGTTAGATTTCAGTTCCAGGAGAAAAGTTTAATTCAGTTAATAATGGATTTCTTAAAATCCATGCATACAGGGGTTCGACTCCTACTCCATATTCTGCACTGGTCCTGTCCCCAGGGCACTGGTCTGCCACAGAATCCTGGTGTAGTGGCATATGCCTGTTATCCCAGTGCTGGGGAGGCTAAAAACAAGAGGATCACTCTAAGTCTGAGCTGCGTAGTGAGACCATGTAACAACCAAGTACATTTTTTAAAACTCCACACGTACAGAACTTTCGTATAAACCAAAACTGTAGTACTTTAACAATATGAATTCCAATATCCTAGTGCCACATCTTCATGACTATCTATGAATAATGTAGTAAAGGTCACAACTCCTAATCAGTCCTTTATATAGTGTAGGACTCTTTCCCCCTTTTACTACATGGACATATTAATAATAGAAGCCATCCAATCATTCATTTGTCATATTAAATGAGGTAATAGCTCCCAGTGAAACACTATGAACAATACTGGACCTTTACAGAATGCTATATAAATATTTACTACTCTATTTTTTGTTTTCTTGCTTCTTCTTCTTCTTCTTCTTCTTCTTCTTCTTCTTCTTCTTCTTCTTCTTCTTCTTCTTCTTCTTCTTCTTTTGTATTTTAGGGAAGAATCTAACAGGCTATTCAGGGTCTCACTACTAGATCAGACTCTTAGTGATCTGCCTGTTTACAGAATCCCAAAAGCTGAGATTCCAGGCATGCACCACCATTCCCAGGCTTAACTGCTGTCTTAGTGCACCCTGGGAAAGGGACCAGCACCGCAGGCCAGGGGACTGAACCCCTAGCCTCTGCATCTGCTTTAAGGCTCTTTAATCTGCTGAACTATGTGTCAGGCCCTTCTTGATTGTTTTTTAATCAATGCCTATTTGCAGTGTATAATGACTACATTCACTGTGAGCACTTAGTACATGTACATAACATGTCTTAATTCTTCACAATGGACTGGTCTTTAACGAAAAGCTCAAAGTACTCTCTGAAGATGACCCTGGAAATTGAAAACCACTGGAAGCAAAACTCAAGTTTGGAAAAACAGCAATATTTATTTTGGTCATACCTGGATAAAAAATGATAAATATTTCATCAGTTCCCTGAAAATAATATAAATCTATAGGTATAGAATATTATATAAAACTATACTTTGATTAAACATAACTAAAAATACTTTCTAATTTGAGGCTATAGATTTACATATTGTCAATAAACTCTGCTCTTTGTATAAAATTTTAGATAAAAAATTCATTCAGGTATTATAAAGAATTCAACTACTAGGTAGCCAAAAAATGAATGGCATGGAAAAATTGACTCTCTACATGCCAAAAACTAAAACTTGACCCAGGTCTATCACCATGGACTAAACTAAACTCAAAATGGATTATTGATCTAAACATTAAAACAGAAACACTAAATCTCCTGGAAGAGAAACTAGGAGGAACTCTTGAAGACATAGGGGTAGACAAAGAGTTCATGAACAAAAATCAAATCAGATGGGTAATAGTTGAAAGAATTACCAACTGGGACCTGCTCTTACTGAGAAGTTTTTGAACATCAAAAGAAATTACCAACAAAATGAAAAGACAAAACACAAATTTTGAAGAAAAATCTTAACTAATAAACACTCAGACAAAGGTCTGCTCTCTAGAATTTATAAAGAAATAAAAAATATTAGGTCCCCAAAATTTAAAGACCCAATCAAGAAATGGGCATCTGAGATGAATATACATTTCTCAGAGGATGAAATTAAAGAAGCAAATAAATATATGAAAAAATGCTCCATATAACTATTTGTCCATGAAATACAAATTAAAACAACACTGAGATACCATCTCACTCCAGAAAAAATGGCTATCACAAACAAATCAACTAACAACAAATGTTGGAGGGGATACAGGGAAAAAGGAACCCTTCTCTACTGCTGGTGGGAATGTAGGCTGGTGCAACTATTATGGAAATCAGTGTGGAGACTCCTCAGAAAACTAGGGCTGGAAATTCCATTCAAGCCAGCTATCCCCCTATTGGGAATTTTCCTGGAGAAACTGAAAACATCATACCATAGTGATATATGTGTACCCATGTTCATAGTACCACAGTTTGTGATAGCCAAATCTTGGAAACAACCAAGATGCCCATCACCTGAGGAATGGATGAAAAAGATGTGACATTTTTATACAATGGAGTATTACTCAGCTATAAAGAATGATAAACTTGAAGCATTTATATTTGAGTAGATGCCATTTGAAGATACACTTCTAAGTGAAATAAACCAGACCCACATGTGTAAATATTATATAGTCTCCTGACTATAAGAACTGAAAAGAAGAAATAAAATTAGGAAAGTACAACACAATTAAAAAGAAAGCAAGAATTTGAGGATTAGACAATGAGAAGAGGGCAAGGAGAAAAGCTAGGAACACATAACAGGCGCAAAGCCATACATTTATATGCATAAGATAGGTAAGGCAATGATCCTGAGAATCTTCAGCAGGTTTTCGAAACTAGTAATTAATTGGTAAGATTCTCACCCTGATGAAATATATATGCTGATACTTGTGAACTAAGCAACTACACTGAAGATAGCAATGTGCAATAATGGGGCTATTTTTGGAATGTCTGTCATTCTGGTCTTCTAAATACTGCTTGTCAAGACATCCCAATTATTGCCATACTCTCTCTCTCAAGTAAATGTTTGTTTAAGAAAAACAGTATGAATGAAAACAAGAGACAAGAAAAAAAAAGTGTCACAGGACTGTCCTGCTATAATGCTGGATATAGTTAGATTTCTAAATCTGTGTAAAAATATATAATTGTCTATTCATAAATTTTTAAATATTCTTTCATTTTTTTCCTTCAAATTCTATAGGGACTTAGAGCTTAGCGTATCAATACTTGATGGAAAATACCTGTTTTATGTTAGGCCTAAGATGCTTGATATTCAGACAGATAGTGAGGTTAAGCTCAACTGCATATGTTGAGTATAAGGTAATAATAAGCTTCTCTTCTGGAGGGTTAACAACCTTAAGTTTGAGACTAAAAGTTAGAGAAAAAGAAGGGCTGCAAATACAGACAACATTTTGGCCCTAGCATTCACAGTCAGTGAAGACTCAGGACATAGGAGAACCTGTACTGTACCATCGGTAACTCACTTGTGTCCCAAATTTTCTGATTAAGGAGATTACGGGGCCACAGACAAAAGTGACCAATGGTGTAAAGTGTGCCTAAGGAGAGTCACATGGAGAGAAAACATTCTCTCAGGCTTTCCCAGAGAGCAAATTGGTCAAGCAATAGCCATGACTCATCCATATGGCTGACACAGGCAAAGGATCTACAAAAGTGTGGTACAAGGTTACAGGATAAATCCTGAGAGGATTTGGCTAACCTTATCAGATACAAAAGTTACATTTCTTGTTATATAGGTCTTGCTTTGTCTTGGTCTTAATCATCCAGCAGAAAAATATGAAAACGAGGTATAAAAAGTAAAGCCATATTAATATGCTGAGCTGTAAATGCTCAAGTCAACAACTTCTGACATTGTCAGTCCTACGGTTAACCCACGTATTATGGACTACTGGACTATAGTGGAATATTTTGCTGACAATGAAATACCCTTTTTTTGTAAAACTATACAAAAGAGGGAATATAAATGAAGGACCATTGGTATCTGTATATTCAAAATAGTTAGAATGGATATATAGCTACATTCTCTTAATTCAATGAATAGAAAGATTTGTGTTTGTGGACAGGATGTCTTGTCTATATCATATATAATGAATAGCCTCTGACACAACAATATTCAATGTATTTATTATTAAAACTGTCCTACTAATTGGTTTTGAAACTGTCTCATTATTATTTGTTTCTCAATAAAATTATTAAAAAGAA
The DNA here is from genome assembly GCA_004027165.1 of Ctenomys sociabilis. NCBI lineage: Eukaryota > Metazoa > Chordata > Mammalia > Rodentia > Ctenomyidae > Ctenomys > Ctenomys sociabilis. The sequence goes on along the minus strand of PVKA01002982.1, from coordinate 10,337 downwards.
CTCCCTCTGAGCTGTTTGCTACTTTAGTGTTAGAAACATGTTTCATAATGTTTCACATAACTTCCTTTCCACAATTCATCTAAGATTATAATGAATTCCTTGCATTGTTTTATGTAATTCATTAACTATTTTGCCAAATAGCAATGCTTACCATTTTAATTTATTAAAGGAATGTAGATTTAAGTGATAGTTAATAATGAATAAATAAAACTAACCCATCAGTGGCTAACATTGTTTACTGAACACTTACTTTATCCTACCAATATTGTAGTGAGTAAAAAGTATATAAGACAATTTTAAGCTATGAGTATGAAATAGAATATGTTATCATTTCAATTTTATAAATAAAAGGACCAGCCATATAGCTCAGCAGATTAAAGCACCTGTTTAGGCAGACTCAGGGGCCAGGAGTTTGATCCCTAGGCCTGCTGTACCACACCCACCTCCAGGGTACACTGAGAGGCAATTGAGACTGGGCATGGTGGCATGTGCCTATAATCCTGGCACTTAGGTGGCTGGAAACAGGAGTATCACTTTGAGTCCAATCTGTACAGTGAGACCCTGTAGACCCTGTAGACCCTGTCCTAAAATAAATATATATAAATAAAAACATAGAACCATAGAGTTTCAATAATTTGCTATGAGTAACCCAAGAACAAATCTGAAGCAAAATATTTGCTTAATGATGACACTTATGTTGTTTACATTTCTGTTACACTGTGAATGTTTGTAATTTAACTGCTGAAAAATAAATTCAGATGCTCTGCCCTTGGAAAAAAAATGAATAGCAAACATAATGTCTGCTACATCAATAAGTCTAGGTGGCTTTTTCACATTCTAGTACCAAGAGTAGATAAAAGTCAAATATATTTACTCCTTACAGTGCTTTTATAAAATGTTAGGGTGTGTGTGTGTGTGTGTGTGTGTGTGTGTGTGTGTGTGTGTGTGTGTGTGTGTGTGTGGCTGGCTCAACCTGTCCTGGCAGAGAGGCTGATACAGCATGTGATGCTGAGGATTGAACCTCAGTCCCTGCAGTTGCCTAAGCTTGCCTAAGCAGGTGCTTTAGACCACTGAGCTATCTCATCAGCCCAGTGTTAGTTGTTTTCATACTAGCTTTACATTTAAAAAATTTGAGATGGTAAATAATGATCCTTATACATATTTTGAAGTTATTGTTCCTAGGCTTTCCAGGCTGATGGAGAAAACATATGTGTACTGATTTTGAACCTATAGATCACTTTAGCAGAAGTTGGCACTGTCACAGCATTGACTTTCTTCCAGTCTGTGAACTTGGACTATCTCTCCATTTATTTCAATTTCCTATCAGAGTTTCATAATACTTTTCTCATATACATCCTCACATAGTTGCTTAGATATATAGTCAACTACATTTCTAGTAGTATTCTACATGGCATTTTTAAGTTTTAAATTCTAATTGTTCACTGGTGGCATCTCAGAACACAGTAAGCCTTGTGTATGATCATTTGGCCCAGAACATCCAAAGATGCCACTACAGGGAAAAGCCAATAAATAAATAAACAAATCACTGTATGCCTTTGATAGATAAAAATAGTCATTCAAAATGAAGTATACACCTCGGGGCCATAATAATAAGTTGAGCTGTAAATGGCTATGGTTGACAACTTCTTCAGATAACTCACTATTGTTGTGGAATGCTGGACTGTGTTGGATTGTGTCCTCGAGTTCAGGTACCTAAATTGGTTGAATGACAATGGAGTGCCCATCTTTGACAGGTGTAGACAAAGGAAAGGGTATAGAAGGAAGAATCATGATGTATGTGTATGGACAGTACAGTTGGAATAGATAATGCCATGCTTCTACATAACTCTATGAGAGGCAAGATCTGCACTAATGGTGGTTGGACAGGATATTATGTCAGCTTCTAGTACTATGGACAACCACTAGGAAAATAACAAAGTATAAAGTATTAATTATTGAATCTTTGATGTAATTCAGGTATAAAAAATAAGATATGCAAACAGCTACACTCTTAATTTACTGATAAGAGACATACGGTATAATAATGTCTATAAGTATAATATCATGTATGCACCTTCTATGATACCAAAACATTATGAAAACAGTTTGCAATGTATTAATTTATGAAATCCATCTTGTCAAGGTATCTTAAAACTGTCTCATTGATATTTGTGCTTCAATAAAATAAAATAAAAAATAAATAAAATGAAGTGCACAGTAACAAAGGTCTAGCTTTTGAGGACAAGTCATTACTAGTCTTACTCAAATAAGCATAAGGGGAATATTCAACTAGGGCCACTTTCATCCTTCCTGAGTCATATAAGTGATGATAAAAATGAATCTAAAAGAGTTTGTGAGGGTCTGGGGAAATAGCTCAGTAGAATAATCACTTGCCTGGCAAGGGCAAGGGCCTGAGTTCAACCCCTGGTTCTGTGAAATAAAAGTTTGTCACAATCACTCAGAGAACACAGGCCCACTAATGGACTCAGACTTGATTATAGACCACTTTTTTTTTTCCAGAACTGGGTATTGAATTCAGGCCCATGCACTTGCCAGGCAAGCACTTATTCTTGAGCTAGCTTCCGGCCCCTATAGACCACTTCTTGATTACAAGATTATAGACCACTTCTCCCCTCCAACTCCTACCACGTCAGCAGTACCCTAGCAGAGAGGATGGATTCAGCTGAAAAATCAGCAAAGCTAGACTCTAAGAAAGATTTCCATGAACTACAAAGACAAAAATAGGGACAATAAAATAATTTTAAGCCTCTGATGCCTAAAGATACAACAAAGATTGAACACAGTCCAAATGCTAGCCACATTAAAATTAAAAACACACATGATAACAAGAACCTCATAATTTGCTCCCTTTGCATAATATATCAAGTCTAGGTTTCAAAACATATAAAGCATGTCAAAAATCAGAGGAAATTGGCTGAGTAGATAGCTCAGTGTCCTAAGTGCCTACCTGACAAACACAAGGTCCCAGGTTCAGTCCCCAATACTGCATGCCATGCCAGCCCCAATACTCTGGGTGTACCATGCCAGCCTCAAAACTAGGTGTGGTTCTGCACACCTGTAATCCCAGTTCTGGGGAGGCTGAGGCAGGAGGATCACTACAAGTCTGAACTGTGTAGTGACACTTTGTATCAAATAAATAAATTTAAATTTTTTCAAAAAAATAAAAAGAGGAGATAAAACACCTTAATCCAATCAAAAGGAAAAGTGTATTATAATGCATGGATCTAAATAAATGATAAAGTCTTTAGAAATAAGAATATATCTTTAAGACCTCAAATCCATATTTTTATAGAAGAAAAGCTTCAGAGAAAGAATAACTGAAAGTAAAATAAAATCTTCCATTTTTCATCTCATGCATTGCCCTAATAAATCAATGTGTTTTTTTTTTTTTTCAAAATGCAAGCAGTGACTTTGTATACTGTTGTCTTCCTCTACTTGATTATCAGTTCCAGGAGGTAGATGGTATTTTATGTCTGTATGATTTTGTTTTATTTATATTTTTAGACATAGACATTCACAAATAAAGATGACTTCTTTTCTCCAATGTTTATATCTTTATTTTTCTTGTCTCATCGAGCTACCTAGGACTTGTAGTAAGATGTTAAACAGATGGCCTTGGGGTATAGCTCAGTGGCACAACTGCCTGCCTGGCAAGTGCAAGGTCCTGAGTTCAATTCCTAATGCCTAGGAAGAAAAGATGTTGGAATAGAAGTAATGAGAAAAGACATCCATGCCTCCCCTGTTAATGATCTAAAGTGGAAATCATGCAGTCCTTCAACAATAAATACAATATTATGTGCAGGATTTTGGTAATTGTTTTTTAATAAAATTAATAATTTTCAGCCGGGTGTGGTGGCGCATGCCTGTAATCCCAGCACTCGGGAGGCTGAGGCAGGAGGATTGTTGTGAGTTCGAGACCAGCTTGAGCTACAAAGTGAGCTTAAGGCCAGCCTGAACTGCATAGCGAGACCCTGTCTCAAAAAGACAAAAAAAAAAAAAAAATTTCCCTTTTCTCTCAGTTTATTGAATGGGTATTGGATTTTTTCAAGTGACTTTCCTGTGTTAATAGACATGATGCTTTATATAATTAATTTTCAAATTTTGAACTAGTCTAGTACATCTGGAATAAATCCTACTTGAACATAACATATGATTCTTTGTATACATTGTTGCATTTGATTTATTAATATTTTGCTGAGAATTCTGCATCTATGTCTATAGTACCCTAACCATCCACCTATAACTGAAACAAAGAACTTAATACCCACAATTTAAAAGAAGTATACTGCAGATTTCTGCTGGTCTATGGAAAAGAACAGTTAAGTGCTTTCTCTGTCCTTTTTCTCCATTTAATTTCTTATATATTTCTTTCTTTTTTTTCTTTCTTCTTTCAATCTTGCGTGCATACACCTGATAATATGGACAACTAATTTGTTTTTTTTTTTTTGTTTTT